>SNQJ01S0029685.1:206866-228591 GCA_010110895.2 Picea sitchensis | reverse complement strand
TTCTCTCACAGTCTCCTCTCTCAGAATACAATATTCACCCTCATCCTTACATACCACAAATGATGTCAGCTACAACTCCTCCAAGGTTTCCTCACCCAGACTCGCATGAATCCCAAGATCATAAGTTTGGTATCTTTGTCTGTCTCCCTTTCACCATGGAAATCCCTCATTATATAGGATTTCGAGGCTTAACCACCATGGAGAATATCACTCACTAGATCCACTAAAATGGGATCGCCAAGATTTTTAGGAAGAAAATACCTCTCAAGGATTTTAAGGAGGAAATATCTCTCAAGATCCACCAAATTATGATTTTGGTTTTATAAAATCTCTCAACCATCCATGAGACTCTCAACTTCTCCTTGATATTATGAAACTAAATGTGAGGTGGATTCTCACACTAAATTAATTTCCTTTTTATGAATAATCATGAATAATTCATGTGCACATAGTATTTTGACCTTCATATGATATATTTCTCCTCCACATTTACTAGGGATTGTGACAAATGTTCTTTCATGGTGTCAAGGTGAGAAAACACATAGAAACACATAGAAAAGTGCATGCGACACTTAGCAAGGTTCATACAACACTTGACAACACTTGTGAGACTTAGGGTGAAATACTTAAGTGTGGAATTTTCATGTGTAAAAATCATCTCTAAGATGTATGATCATCTCTAAGTCGTACTAGCATGACATATCTAGCATGATATCAATACATCATATATAAGTTGTATGTCACATCTAAGTTGTACTCACATGGCCATATCTAGCATGATGCGGCTCACCAACATTGTCTCTAAGATGTACTAGCATGAACATAACTATCATGATGCAAATAAATCATATCTAAGTTGTACTTCCACCTCTAAGTTGTACTATCATGATGCTCCTCAGGCCACTGTATCAACAACTCCAACCATCTATATCATATCTGAGTTACACTAGCATGATCATATCTAACATGATGCAAGCATCATCTCTAAGTTTTATGACCATATCTAATTTCTACTAGCATGATGCAGATCCAAAACTCACTGGTAGTCCATGATGCCACATATCAGTGATCCTTCCCAACCGAGGAAGTCATCTCCTCCTTTTCAACAAAGGGAACAATATCCACGAGCCCCAACTTGTCCCTCAAGTATGCAAACATTATCTTAGACAAAGGTTTCGTTAAAATATCTGTAGTCTGCTCATCAATGGAGATATACTGGAGAACCACTTCTCCCCTTTATCATGGATAAAATATTACTTGATCTCAATGTGCTTCTACCTGTCATGGAACACCAATTTCTATGAGAGATTCACACAACTTTGGTTATCACAATATATCACGGTCAAATCCAACACCTAATCAAATAGTCTAGAAACCAACTTACAAAGCCACACTACTTGCGTACGAGCATCACAAGCTGCAATATACTCTTCTTCTACAGTTCTAAGTGAAACAAACTTATGTTTCCTACTAGCCCATAAAATCATAACATATTCCAAACTGAAACACATACCAGAAGTACTGTTTATGTCAGCTGCACTCCTTACCCAATCTGAATCAGTAAATCCATGTAGCTATGCTTCACTATTTGAGGCATATCTAAAACCATAATTTATCTTCCCACGAAGATATCTCAAGGTATGCTTTGTAGATATTCAATGCTCATGTTCGGGTTCCACCTAGAACTGGCTCAACATGTTCACATCAGACCAAATGTACAGTCTGGTATTTACCAGATACATCAATGAGCCAATCAATTGTCAGTACAAGAATGAGTCTACTGGATCAGAATCAGAGTCTCTCAACTTCCTCATATCTGTTACCATAGGATTTTCCATGGATTTGCAATCCATCATTCCAAACTTATGAAGGATATTTTCAACATACTTCCCTTGTCCTAGGAAGACTTCACCATGCTTCTGCCATACTTCTAGTCCCAAGTAATGGTGCATGAAAACAAGATCCTTCATATCAAATTCAAAGGCTAGCTCCATCTTACACTGAATAATGAGAGGCTCTGCACTAAGATCTTGGAGCTTTCTTGAGTCCATACAAGGCCTCATTTAATTTTCATACATGGGTTTCTCTATGGTGTACCTCAAAACCTTGAGGTTTCTCTGTGTATGATTCTTCCTCAATCACTCCATTTAGAAAAGTGGTCTTTACATCCATCTGATGTAAATTCCAACCCATGGATGTTGCTAGAGATATGATGTCTCTAGAGGTGTATCTGGCAACTGCAGAAATCATCTCATCATAGTCTTCTCCCTCCTAATGGGAGAACCCTCTAGCTACAAATCTTGCCTTGTGTTTATCGATAATTTCATCCATTGCATGCTTTATCTTGTAAACTCATTTAGGCATGATTTTCATGCATCATTTTTAATGATTTATATTCTTCCATCACAAAGTCCTTCTATTCCTTCTGCTTGAATGCTTCTTCAAAGTTGGAGGGTTCTGTAACTGGAATATGGTTTTGACTTCTTGCTTTCTCTGAAAGTTCTATATGGAGCACCATGATCTCATGAGCTCAAGTTGGTCTTTTTTTCTTAATATTATCTTGGTGTGGAGCTTCATATCTCTGTGGTTATTCCATGTCTGATACAACATTCTTACCTCCCTCTACAACTGCAATCCTGGGAACTGCAAGATCTTTATCATGGACCTCATCATGCTCCTAATCGTTTAGTGAGAAGATTGACATGGAACTGAATGAATGATGTCCAAAAATTCTTTTTTTTTCCATCCTTCCTTTATAATTGATACTTGGTGAGACCATCTGCTTTACCACTAATGAATTCATCTGCTCCATGCTTGCAATTGTCACTATAGCTCCCTCCTAGAGCTATCACCTATGACCTGCATGGAACAATAAAAATAACAAAGGAAAATAGTAGACAACATTCTTCAACACTCTTCCAGTGTTTTGATCAATTATTCTTCCATAGTAACCTATTTGGAACAAACAAATACATCTCCATGGTAGCCTCCATGAAATCTTGTAAGATAACCTTGAAATCTTTGTAGCATCATCCAATTTGTCTTCCAATATGAAACTAGGTACCACATTGACACGGAGAGGTTAGAAATTGATTCAGAAGGTTCAATGATTAAAAAAAGATAGAAAATCTAAAATTTCAGCTTTGACCACAAAGTCAATTTAACCAGAAGTCAACCTTTGACATTGAATTTGACCATTCAACCTTTGAATTTGACTAAAAACTCAAACCTGGCGTTTTTTCTAGTTGAGGGTACCAAGAGGTGTGCTAAGCTACGATGCATTATGATGTCAAAGAAATATGCCAAACATTTCACTATAGGTGCCCGAACAAATGGGTTAGGGTTTGTTGCCACTACAAAACCTTACTACAACTGGTGCTATAATGAGCTTGACAATGAAATTCCCAATCTACCTTCTAGTGGTTAGATTGTATGAAGATAGTGTGGACCCATAACCTGTTAAAATATTCGATGTGCTCATTTTACCATAGACAATATTACAATATTTTCATCTAAGCATAGGCACACAGCCAACTCTAAGCACCTTTAACCTTTGACAAAATTATTCTGGAAAGCCATACATGAACCAACAGATAAACCATAGCTACTAACTGCAACAAAAACTCAAGACAAGTAGATCGCTCCTTCTCCATGGGTAGCGCACAAGAGAGAGAGTCTTCATATCCATAGAACAAGTACCATACACAACTGCAACAACTGTAGCTGCACTATTCTCTCAAAATTACGCCATACTTAGCCAGAATATCATCAAGAGTATCAACAATAATATCACTAAGAGAATGACCAGGAATATCACTTGATAGCGCTAGAGAGAGATTGTTGGTGACTTATTATATATCCCGTCTGAGTTTGTATACTTATCTTGAATGACCCAGGGTTCATGTTTGTCTGGGGTTCCAACAAAGCCTATAAAACTATCGGCCCTCCTGGTAAACCAGAAGGCAATGCAACACATAGAGTGCTCTTTGCCATCTCACCGGAGATAGTCTTAATGGGTGGCTGCAATACCGATTTGTTTGCAGCCCAGAATTGAGTGGGGATCTGGGAAATGTGCGCTGAGGGTTCTACTTAACTTATTAACACAATAAATTGTCATTTACAATTATTCATGAAATATAATCAACTCATTTGTTTATTAAAACATCAAATGCTGAAGACAGTAAAGAAACACATGCATGCAATTACATAATATAGGTTTTACCGTGGTTCACCCCTCCTGGGATACGTCCACAAAGATCTGGATCTTAGCTCTTTTATTATAGTAGTTGCAAACTACAGCACCACATGCTTTACAACTCTTCTCAGTTGGGTCGAGATCTATTATGAGGCAGATTAGATCACACCAGGCCCCTCATCCTACGATCTAACCCTCAATATATAACCCTCCTTATTCCTATCTAGCTCAGCAGCTTACAAAATTAGGTCATGTAGCAAAATATTACATCATCTTAGCCTCCTCGCATCAGTCTCCTTCTATGAGACCTAGGTATCTATATTTATATGTTTCTGGCTCGCCAACCATTACAATGTATTACAAAAACCCTAACCCTACCGTCGTTAGGTCTTCCATGCATGTGCGCGTGCTGCTCTTCCCTCCAACTGTCACTTTCCTTGTGCGTGCTTTGTTTCCTAAAATAACATTTCTTTCCACTTTGGCCTGCTTCCAACAGGCCCCCAACACTGACATGTGGCTCGTCCTGAGCCACCTAACCTTTGTGCGCTTCGTTGATCTCCCTAGTGATTTCCTGGACCTTCTCCTTGAGCTACGCTGCTTGTGTTTGAGCCTGCATTGTCTTCTCCTTGAGTGTGTCTACTATCTACATTGAAATCTCGTCACTGATCAAACCTGCACACTCTGCCTGGGTCTATGCCATATATGTCTTGGCTTCCTCTTCATGTTCAATGACTTCTTCTACTCTCTCTTGAAGTGGTTCCATTTGATCCTGACACTCAGTTTTCTACGTCTGCACAGTGGTGAGTTTTGCCTGAAGTTTCTTCATATTTTGCGCCCCTTTGACGCACTCTGTGATGGACATTGCCTTCTACCTCTTCTTGAGGTCTTGGATAGCTGTGCTTATCCTTTCTTCTTCTTTGTCCCATTGTTGGACCTGTTGATCCTCTTCTAGCTTCATCCAGAACTGTGTTGCTTTGTCGAACAAGTCAGCTGCTACACTGACCTGTCTCTCTATCAATTGTAGCTTCTTTGTTGCCTCCTGCTTCCTTTTCTCCCTTACCTTCAGTGGAGTGGTAGGTGTGAGATTCTCCCAGAGATTCTCAATCTTCTGCTGATATTGATTGATTTCCTGTGCAATCTGATCAATTTTCTCGGTTGTTGTGATTTCGGCCCTTTACGTAGTATTTGGAATCTTCTCATAAGTTCCAGACACTTTTTGTTCCAATCCGTTCATGCGTTCCCTCTCCTCTTGGGTCTCGATCTTGGCCTTCTCATATATTAATTCCAGCACGTCTCATTTATCCTTTGCCTACTGTAACTCGGCTGTGTCTGTGAGTGCATGAGACTATACCTCTTGGGTAAAACTAAGCTGTAATTTGTGTAGATCCTTGGATGGTATCTGCGGTAATACCAATTGGAGTTGAGATAAGTCCTTTAGGGGTGTTTGCCCCATGATCTCGTCCATGTGCAACATGCTGGGTGTAATGTGGAATGTTGCACTTGACTATGGTACTGTGTGGATTGTATCTCGCTCACTTGCTTCAGTTTCTTCTCTTGTCCGTGATGTTGATGGCCCTATTCCTATGCTAATGTTCGCTTCCTACACTTCCCCGATATTCTTGAGGAACTATCATATGTCTTCCAACTCCTCTTGAATTTTGTCCCTGTGGTGAAAAACATTCCCAAAGTCCTCAGATGTATGATATTGAACCATTTGTTCTATCATGTCTGCATCATCCTCAGTAATAGTGTACTCTGGAGGTGTTCTCTGCGCCTTCATCTTCTTGCATGCACCCCCCATCTGAGTAACTAGTTTCTTAGTCAGGTCCGGTTCTTGTGGATTGGGACTTGGTGTTGTCCCCTGCATTGTCTTGGCCTATTTCTGTTGTACTTGGGCTGGCTGCGTATTATTCTTCCTCCCCTTCTGGGTTCCTATCTTAGATGTACCTTCTTTTGTCTTCTTTGTTTTGGTCTGGCCCGTCCTTGGTTTCTTGGGCACTGGGACTTCCTGGGGCTGTGTCTCTCTTGCCTCGCCTCCTCGGCATTTGTATGTTCCTGCCTTGCTCCCTCTTCCTCTGTCCTTGCAGGTATGTCTTGAGTAAGGATTGGAATCCTCCAGTCATCTTCCCAATCCCTGATAACCATTTCTATATTTCCCTCCGTGATGCAGTAGCGTAGTTGTAGCCACTGCTTGTTGGGGTCCTTCCGCACCTGGATCCACATCGCATGTCGAGTGGCCTTGAAGTTGGTGATGTCCCGATAGTACGCAACAACCTGTGGTGTTATTCTCCATATGTTGGCGATGGCCTCCTGTAGATCATGTAGATATCCTTCAAATATGGATGCGTTCATCTTTTTGTTCCTAGCATCTGACGCAGTGCCTAGCGATAAATATCTTGCTCCATGATTAGGTTTGTGTCTGGTGGAGAAAAATACATATTTTGGTTCCTTCCATCCCATAATGGCTATTAGCATGAGCAACCATGAGCAATGAAATTATGTTCCTAGATCCTGCACATCCTCACAGTCATCCAGAAACATATTTAAAAGTTAAGGGGTCTAGCTAACTGTGGTGCCCTCGACACATTGTGCAACAACTGCGACAACCCTAGCTGGGACTTTCTCCTTGCAGAGATTTCTGAGAAACTTGCAAGCCATGATTTTTGCAACCATTTTTTTCACCATGTCACTGATCCGTTTGATGATGATTCCTCATGTCCCCCTATCAGTGCCATATTTATTTTTCATCTCTTCCATGAGTGATTTCTCCTTTGTTTTATTGTCAAGAAATTGCGCAGGATCCATGCCCCCATGATGGTAGCCCTCTGATGTGCACAGTGAGCTCTACATCCATCGAGATGATCTTGTCTAGCCATATATCTCCACCATGTATGACCGCCATCATTTTTGTGATGCAACTACTTGCATACTATCCTTTGCCAAAGTGTGGTAGTTCTAGCAGACCTAAAATCCACATTTTTTCCAATCCTGCTGCCCACTGGAGTGGTTGATTAATCGGTTCCCCAAATGCATCCAGACCCACAGTCTGTAGGTAGAATTTCTTCATGAATTCTGAGAACTTGTCTGTGTCCGTTACATCATGGTCTGAGTATTTTAGCTTTTCGATATGACCTAGCAAGTCTGATTTCACCTGTACCCCTTCTGGTATACACGACAAAACAATGGTTGTGATGGGTTGCTTGCGTGGTGACCTAGGTACATGTTGCTTATTCTTTTTTGGTGGTGACTAACTCGAGGTTCCAACCTCCATTGGTCGTTCTTCAACATATTGTTCTGGCCAGCGCATGACATCTTCCACTTCTCCCTCTTGTGGATTGTCCGACACAGTTGTCTGTGATTCATCTAATTCGGTCACTTCTGCTTGCTTGGGAGTTGTCCCATTGACTCTTGGAGCTTCTTCAAGATTCTATGGTTGGTCTTGGTTGTCTGTACTTTGGTTCTGTTGCTGCTATTCCTCTCCTGGCATATCCACGGTCATGCCCTTAGGTGTTGTCTATTGGGTTTCTTCTACCACAGGTGTGGGATTCATTGGTGTTGTATCTAGTGATGGGATTTCATCAACATTGACGACCTCCAAACTGTACCTGTGCCCTAGTCCTCACTCTAGATTTTCTGGCAGTCTGGCTCAGTTCAGCTTGTTTTGGTGATGCCATGGTGGAAAATATGGTCTTTCTCCAAGCTCAGTAGCTTCTGTAACCTTTGTGAACTTTTCTTTGTGTTTTGTAGGCTCTATTGCTCTCTGTTTCTTATAATTTGGCAATAAGATTTTTGCTCCAGCGTCCCTGCTTTGTATGGGCATCATATGAAGCTTGTCGAAGAGACTACCTTTATTACGGATTCAATGAACCTTTGTTTCCTTCATACTTTCCATTACTCTCCCTCATCATCTCCAGTTGGCGTGATTAATGCGGTGTCCCATCGATCATTTCTGACATTCAAGTCCACTTGCCTTCATCATTTCATACTTCTTTTGTTGTCTTTACCTTTCCCACGTGTTTCTGTTTTGAATTGACCGTTGGCCTTGTCCTCGTCGGGTTTGTGTTCCTAAGTGTGTGTGTTATTTCTCATTTCAGTGCACTGTACCTCTATTGGTACCGTTTGGTATCCAGTTTTTTTTTTTTTTGGCGGTGACTTTCATGTTGTGGGTGGTCAACTATCCTTGTACAGCTTTAGTCGGCTCGCATTGATCATCCCTATGATTTTTTCACCTCCTAATTCTTTCAACTATACAGCTCCCCCATTTGTGACAGTTTTTACTTCATACAGTCCTATCCAATGCATCTTGAGTTTGCCTAGATGCTGAATGGATTTGTTGCCATACATCAACACTAAGTCTCCTTCCTTGAAAGTTTTCTTCTTGATGTGTCTATCATGCCAAGATTTGTCCCTTTCTTTCTGAACTTGTTGGTGGAACCCTACTAGGATTTGATTTTACTCCATGACCAACAACTGATTCAGCATCTCCTGTATTGTACCTCGTTCAGTCATGTGCGTAATCGCTGCTACGCATAGACTAGGTACCAGAAATTCTAATGGCACCATTGCTTCTTGTCCATATACCATATTGAATGGCATGTGCCCTGTCAAATTTTTGCATGTGGTCCTATATGCCCACAATACTGTTGGTATTTTTAGGTCCCAATAGTCCATGTTGACATTACAGATCTTTGTCAGTGCATTTTCCAGGATTTTGTTAAATTCTTCTACTGTGCCATTTTCCTAGGGGTGATATGGTGTGCTCTTTTGATGATGGACTTCAAACTCCTCAGTCATAGCCTTGATAGTGTTGTTAATGAAGTGAGTGCCTTTGTCTCTCACCAAAATTATGGGGCAACCAAATCTCGTGATTACTTGTTCAAATAGAAAGAATGTTGTTGTTTCTGTGCTGCAATCCTTCACTGGTGTTGCTTCCGCCCATCTTGTCAGGTATTTTTTTGGGGTGATAATGTACCTTTCTCCTGTTCTTTTGGTTGGTGGGTTGATTGGTCCCACAAAGTCTATTGCTCATTTATCAAATACATGCAAAGTTACTTGTGGTTGTAATGGCATTCTGTCCCTTCTATTGGGTTTACCAACCCTTTGACAAACATCGCATCCCTAGCAGTATTCTTTCAAGTCTTTGTTAATAGTCGACCACCATAGTCCTGTGTGCACTACCTTCTGTGTGGTAGCTTTGCCTGCGTAATGTCCTCTTGCTATTCCCTCATGGGATTTTGTTAAAACCCTTGGTCTTTCGTGTTCTAGCACATATCTTCTCAAGATGTTATCTGCGCCCATTTTGTATAAGTGTCCTGCGATTAGTTGATAGTCTGCAGCCCAGACTACCAGGTTATTCTTATGCACGGTGTTATATTCCCGTGGTGCAGTACCTGTGCTTAAGTACTGGATGATATCTGCAAATTATTCGTCAGCGATCTGGACTAAAAATAACTATGCGTCTGGAAATTTGTCCTCTAAATTTGTAGGTTCTTCTCCATTCATGACCCTTGATAGGTGGTCAGGTCCTGCGTTCAACTTTCCTGGCTTGACTATTACTTCAAAATCAAACTCTTGAAACAGTAGTAACCATCAACAGATTCTCCCCCCCAACACCGGCTTGTTGACTAGGTATTTAAGGGCTGAGTGATCTGTGAACATCTTAAAATGTTTTCCCAATAAGTAATGTCTGAATTTATGTAGTGCATAGACCATAGCTAGGCATTCCCTCTCTATGGTGTTATAGTTCTACTTCGATTCTAATAGTTTTCTGCTCGCAAATTATATAGGCTGATCCAAATCTTCCGCTCCTAGTTGCGCCAAGATAGCTCCAAGTGTTATGGCTGATGCATCCACATGTACATGGAATGTCTTCTCCCAGTCTGGAAATACTAGTATTGGCGCAGTGACCATCTTTTCTTTCAGCATATCTAGACCGTGTTAACAATCGTCATTCCACTAAAACTTTGTATCTTTCCTTAATAGTTTCTCCATTGGCACAATGATCTGCACGTATCCTTTGATAAACTTTATGTAGTATCCTGTGTGTCCCAATGTCGCTCTTAGCTAACATAATGTCTTTGGTGGGGGAAAGTTAACAATTACTGCGATATTTGCAGGATCTACTAGTAAACCTTGCTTGCACACTATGTGGCCCAATAGTATCCCAAACGATGTTCCGAAGATACATTTCTTGATGTTTAACGATATCTGACACTGCCTGCATGTTTCTAACATTAGCTGCAAGACCTCTACATGGTCTTTCAATAAACTATAGACTATCCATTCATCCAAATATACCTCTAGAAATTGGTGGATGAACTCCTTAAATACAACAATGACTACTTTGGAAAATATTACTGGTGCATTCTTCAGTCCAAACAGCATGACTGTGTACTGGTAGGATCCCCATTCTGTAGCAAACACAGTCTTGTATCTATCTTCCTGTGCTATCTTGATTTGGTGGTAACCTAAGAATCCATCAGTGAATGAGTAAACTTTGTGTCCTCCTACATTCTCCAACACTTCATCCATGAAAGGTGTAGTGAAAGGGTCATGTAGGCATGCATCGTTCAACTTCCTCAAGTCGACGCATATTCTTATCCCGCCTTGTTTTTTCTCCTGAACTACCATCAGTCTTATCCATTCTAATTCATCCACAGGTTCTATGATTCCAGCTTCGATCATCCTGTCGATCTCAGCTTTGACTTTTTTCTTATATATCAGGTTTAATCTCTATGGTCATTGTCTAATCGGCCTCACTTCAGCTCTGAGTGGTATCTTCATTTCTCCTAGCTCTCCCGCTATACCCTTCATTTTTGTAAATGTTGTGGGGAACAAGTCGTTGTACTCATGAAGTAACTCTGTTGTGCTTTCTACTGTTTGCTCATCCCAGTAGTCTCCAATGCTGGCCATTTTGGGATTCTCAACTGTCCCAATGTTGAATTTCTTCACCTTGATCGACGCAGAAATTACTTATGATTCTAGAGGTGGACCTTCCACTTCTCTTTCGAATTTTGCTTCCTCGATCTAAATATCACATGGATTGTCTTCATCTGGTGCTTCTTCCTGCACATGGTAACATGGCAACAATTATTTTACTATCTGTCTATTTCAATGTTGTTCTTCTGTTATGATTTCGACTTCTGGTTCCTTAATGAATATCACCCCTCTTCTTTGCTTAAGTGTTGCATCTATGTTGGGGTTCTCATCTAGAATGAGAAAGTGACTGTAAAATTTTGTTGCAATACTGTCCAGTTCGAAGTTCCTCTACATAGTTCCTGGTCTATGTACCAGTTCGCTGGTATGCCCTCTAGAGTGTGTATGAACTGATGAGGTCAATCCTCTAGGGGTGTCATCTTCCATAGCATTTTGCACTTCTCCAAGTGTTCCACTAGTGCCCCTTGTCCATCATACTTATGTTTCTTATTGCTTTTATGTTCTGCGCCAAACCTTATGTGCAGTAACTGCTTACATTGGTACCAATATGTTATTGTCCCCTTGTGTGCGCCCCACCATATTGCAGGTGTGGCCATGAGTGCTATATCGAGTGCTAAGAGTCTCTGATTTTCTAAAACTCCATATTCGTACTGTGCCAAGAATACTTCTAGATCATTCCCTTCGTGGAAATTGGGTGGTTCCCTTATCTTCGTACCTACCCATCTTACTGTGCGGTCTATTCTTGCACACCTTCTTGTGGAAACTTCGTGTAGCCTTTGTTTCCAGTTCTCTAAACCTGTATCGGAGTCTATTGCACATGATGTAATGCTCCGCCAAATGAGTATCCCATATGCAGTTGGGTTTACGTAATCCTCATCTCATGTAGTTGTTTTGTATAACTGGTTGATTTCCTCCAAGTCTAAAAAGTTAGGTTCTACAAACCTTTCCCCTTCTGATGGGTCCAACAATGCGATGACCCTGTATTCTCTTGACTCAAATGTCATTTTTCATTTCTTTAAATTTATTATGGCCCAGTTCTCAAATGCCCAATCCAAGCCAAGCAATGTTGGATATGGTGTTGTGTCATCCACTATTTCAATCACTTCAAAGTCTGATTTAGTGTGCACTCCATCTAGGTCTACTATCACTCCTTTCAGTCTACCAATTGGTAGGACTCTGTGTTGGTTTGCTAGTTTCAGTTGAACCAGTGAATATCCTAATGTAGGTTCTCCCATACATTTCCATGTCTTCTTGGGTAATACATTGACTTCAGATCCTAGATCCATTATGATATCTCCCATGTTGAAATCTCCGATGATAGCATTCAGCCTGAACTCTCTACTTGTTCTTCTCCTTGTATGTTGGTGATTGACTATTTTTTGTTCTAGTTTTCCTTCTGTCTCTATGCTACATATTTCTAATATGTTTTGCAATATTTTGACAGATGATGGATCATTCAATACTTTTACACATGATTGCAAAATTCCTTTGATTGTACTTACTTTTCCCAGGGGCTGCATTTCTTTGGTATGATCCAACGATGGAGGCATCTCATATTTTGGGACCTCTTTATTCTACTGCACAGTTGAAGTCGATGCAATGTCGTCCTTATGAAGTTCTTGTCTGGCTAGCTTAAATATCTCCATTTCATTCTGCGCATCGAACTACTTCCTTGGTTCGATGTTCTTCTTCACCCACTAGTGTTGTATTGGCTCTTGTCGGATTGTGTCATTTCTTGTTTTAGCACCTCTACGCGTCACTATGTTGATGTTCTATCCTTTATCCATCACTTCTGTTGAAATCCATTGAACATTCTGGTTGTTCTGGTTCCTTTTTTCCTGGATCTTTACTAATAGTGTCGGACATTCTTTCGTATCATGGTCCGATGCTCGACAATACATACAAGTTGCTGGTGGAAGTGGAAATTCCCTTGCATAATTTCCCAATTGTTGACAGTTGTGACATACCACTAGTCCTCTACCTCTTCCAAAACCTCCTCTTGCTCGTCCTCCACCTTTGTAGCCAGCTCGATCTCCTCTTGGCGCCTGATTATACTACGCGGTATTGTACTGAGGTTGTGTTGTGTTGTACTGTGGCTATGCAGTATTGTAGGTTTGATGCGTAGTATTATACTGTTGTTGCGCAGTGTTGTATGGGGCTAGAACTTGGTTAAATTGTGGTGCGGATTGCCCAGTCATCATTTCTTCCTGCGCTCTATATGTATCTGATGTCCTCTCTCGCATCAAATCCATAGTTCTATAGCCTTTGTCATTGTGTTCGACTGACTTGCAAAAGTTGCAATATAAACTCTTCGGGACTGTCTGGTATTTCTGCATCATTGAGAAATGATCTAGATCATGGCCCAGTTTCTTACAGATATCGCACCATAGTCCTCATGTTGGTAACGGATTTGGCATTCCTGCTGCCATGTACTGCACAAATGTTGGACATTCGTTATTGTGGTGTCCTTCTGTCCTGCATGTTGTACACCAAACGGATTCTCGTTTGTCCTTACTTCTGTTCTAGTTTAGCTGGAATGTTAAGTTCTTCAAATCCTCCTTCAGTTCTTCTATGGCTAGATCCATATGCTCATACTGGTTTTCTTCGAGTTGCAGGGTTGCATGCAGAGCCTCTGCCTGTGTCTGAAACTTATGTTGTTGTAATGGGTATTTTAAGTGTGGTAGAAGTGAATTGACGAACATGTGTCTGTATTGCATATCAGTCATGAGATATTTCAACTTTCCTTTCAGTCACTTGAATCTTTGGTCAATCTCATCTCTGGTCAATCTCCCATACAGATTCTCCTGGTTTTTGTCTTATTTCTATCATCTCGCTCATGTACTGATCTTCTCCACTTGGATTTTGGAACTCATTTATCAACAATTTCTTGATATCTACAATTGTTTTGGTTGTCTCTGGTTGATTGTTTGTAGATAAACTCATATACCAATCCAATGCGCGATCCCTTAGTGTAATCGTTAGTTGTTCCAGTTTAGTATCTTCGTCTGTGATCTGTTTCGCTTCCCAAATCTTCTTATAGATAAACAAATGTTTTTTCGGGTCTTTCGACGCTTCTCCTTTGAATTCTGGTAACTTGATGGTGGGATCGTGTCCTGCCATCCTGAACATTGAACTACTACCTCTGCATGGTGTAGATACTTGACTAGTGTTTCCTAAACTGGCTCCTCCAGTTGTTGTTCTTTGTGTAGATGTACTTCCTTTTGTATTTCTTCCTCCGAAATGTGGTTGTCTAAATGGTGGTGTTCTCTTTGGTGTATTAGTCGCACATGGTTTCCACACTGACATTAATATGGATAGGATTGTTTCCTTCTCTTCCTTCTCTTGGACCTCTCATCTTCCTCTCATATGTTGCGTGCAGGATTTCCTCAATTTTCTCCACAACCTGAAGATCCTCTTCATCTTATTCATCACTTTCCAAGCCTTCCCTCATGGCTACGACTCTCTTCTTAGTATTCACCTTGTATTGGTAGGGTACTCCACTGCGCGTCTTTCCAGTTGTTGCCATGATCCGCTTGATTTGGTCATCGTCCATCATGATTGGGTCCAAGTGTTCCTCCTTCTTTCCCTTATCCATTCCTCCTTCCATTTCCATTTCTCCTATTTCTGTCAGTGCTTCCCCCCTTCCCCCATGCACGCAGGGAATTTTAGCTGTTTGACTCCATCGTCATTACCCATTTGTTGTATAGCAATATCTTAATAGAAGTATACAACGATCTAATATACCTTCCTCGAGGCCCATGTAGAAACTCTTGCTCCGTTGTGTTGCACGACTTCACTGTATCCAATGCAAACTCTATTAGAAAGCCTGCTATAATACCGTCGAGACAAAAATCTACTACATGGATGAATTTGTTGTTCACCTTCTGTAACTGCTCGATCTGTACTGAGGTCCACTCTAACTATCGGATCCTGTTCGTTGCATGGTTATCCTTCAACCTTAGTATCCACTCGTGCAATAAGTGTGGAAAATCATAGAAAAAGACTTCATGCAAATCAATAAACACGTAATTCTCAAGATATTCGCACTGTGTTACTCTAGGGTTTATGTTATCTTTTTGCACAAACTCTAGCTCTTTTGTCTTCAGCCAACTTTCGATCTCTACTTTTGTGAGGACATGAGGTAAAGTAAGTCATGGGTTTGACTGAAGGAGCCACCATATTGATGAAAGAACCGCCAAGTATGAGCATCTAACAAACCAAATTGTGGCCTCAATTCCAATTTTCACTAAACCCATCTATTGGATAAGCCAACAAACCATGGGGACAAATCTCAAAGGCATTGTCAAAATTGAAGGATTGATGGTCAATTAAATCCACCCAACCAATGAAGGTTAAATTAAATCAGCCACATAACCCAACCGTTATTATTCCAAGGGTCGTGGAGCATATTCAAACCAACTAAATCCCAAATCAACCAAATCGGTCATCTCTTTCAGTCGTTAGTGTTTCTGAGAAGCTTGTTGGGTCAAATATTAACGTCGGTAATAAATCAAGTGGAAGGAAATGAATGTCAAAGTGAAAATTGAAGCTAAGTGAGTCGATCCACTTATTTAAGATAGCCATTGAATACAACTCTAGTTTATACGTTGAGCCTCTTGGTTAACTTAACCTCTTTTGTGGGTAAATTTCATAAAAAAAAAATATTATTTTTAAGTGACTTTGTCTCCAACATAGGGATGACAAGTTAGATATTATATTTTAATGAGAGATGGAAAAATATAAATTACAATGAAAGCTATAAATCTAGCTTCTCCTCTCATTCAAGTTGTTGAAGTTTTGTGAGATCATAATGCCATATTTTTGAACTTTCATCTCTTCTGTCTTGTGGATCGATTTATTCTATGTTTTTGTTTCTTGGTTAAGAGTTTTTGTGCTTTGTATAAAAATTGCAAGTGGAATTTGCAATAACCAAATGGATCAATCCATTGAGGGGCTACCTAACCAGGTGGAATAAGAGAACTAGACTCCTTGTCTCTTCCTCTTTCTTTGTTGGTATTAGTGGTTCAAATCCAAGTGTTAGACAAACTTCCTTGGAGGTATCTTCAACCATTGTTGGTTCTCACTCTCACCAAAATTGAATCCCTTGGTTTGGAAACCATCCTTCAAGGATATTTCCTAGTAAACTCAAGAACAATCATCTTCTAAATAGAATTGGGGGCGATTAGTATTTTGACTCCAACCCAATATATAGGCATCTTCCAAAGTCGATTTAAGACAAGTTGTGGTCGTGATTTCTTGAAGAAAGAGGTAATAAAAATGTAAAAAACTCACTGTCTTCAACCATCATTATTCAAAATCCAAAATCTCTTTTTATGTTTGCTTTTATAAAATATAAAAACAAAAAAAATCTTACCCTAGCTTTGCATTTCAATTTTGATCTTACAAGCTAGTAGATCTATTGGGGATTTTTCTCTAGAGAATTTTTCTACCCCAAAGATAGGTTTTCCCTTGGAATTTGTGCTTCTAACATTGTATTTTACAAGGGTTTTAATTGAGAAAGTGTGTAAGTCTACAATATTACAGCAAACATATATGCATATCTACTCTCATTTTCCTCACTTGAAGGGACGTTTAAGTAAGTATTTCATCACTCAAACCCTTTCTCCATTTCCAAAATTGTTTGCAAAGGATGTATCATTTATTTTTTGGCTAGATCAACTAAATTTTAGACCCAACAAGTCCACTTGTTGGCTGGAAT
Organism: Picea sitchensis; assembly: GCA_010110895.2. Lineage (NCBI taxonomy): Eukaryota > Viridiplantae > Streptophyta > Pinopsida > Pinales > Pinaceae > Picea > Picea sitchensis. The sequence goes on along the minus strand of SNQJ01S0029685.1, from coordinate 211,741 downwards.
TTATTTCTAAGTTTTGATCCTGGGGGATTTGAACCCCAAATTTATACTGTCATTTTCAGCTTGCTGGAAATTACATTTTATTGCATATTCAAGGCTGTAAGGCATTGGTAATCATTAATATATTGTCACCCTAACCTTCCCACCCACAAATTCGTTGATCTTAAGTGTTAATACACTTGTGGGAGGCCTAAAAAGACCATTCTCTTTGTTGGTTTCTACATTTTGTTGTCATTTTGTAGATCTGATATCTTTAAACAACGAGGAAACACTTTGTTCCCAGCCACCTATTATCAGGTACACCAATTAAATATTCCGATAAAGTGATAAGGATATCTACATCATCATTTTCTATTTGTTTAGTGTCATATTTATTAGTGTTTGGGTGAGTTTAGCTTGTTGGTCTAAGTTTACTTTTTAGTTCATCATACCAGCAAAGGTTATTTAAATAATTAACTCCTACCTTCACCTAGTGTTTACCATAGGCACTAGTCTATTGATCCTTGTCATGAAGTGTTGTTTAGGGAAGCCTCCCAAAGTCCATTAGTGAAGGAGTTTGGCTCAAATAGGGAACATGCAGGTGTTGTAGTGACATTTGGACACCTACCCTTGTGGTACCACCATAACAACCCAAGGACCTTGACGGGCTGCTAGTTTGGTCGATAACAATCAATGTTTTTATTGAACATCATACACGAACTTTACCTCATTCGTCCATCAACATCTAATCTCCTGTGTCACCATAAGAACTATCATCCTTTGGCCCAAACTCCAAAAAAAACTCTCTGCTCCATCCAAAACATCACCATGTCTTCCTTGTTGCAAACTCAGAGTTCCAACTTAGAATTAAGTCTTCCATTAATGCTTGTCTTATTCAGTGAGAACAATGTCAATTCATTGTATCTTTCATTGCCACAATAACCAACTAATAGTTATTAACTGTATCAACTCGCTTCAATCTTTAAACCAAAGTGTCCATGCTCCTCCATTCACTTGTAGGATTGTCATCTTGAATAACATACCAACTAGGAACCAACTGTACCTTTATGTCAAACATTGGTACCACACAGATTGACTAGGAAACTGTTGTCCTCCAAGGTCTAACATCAACATGACTATAAATACTACAATTGGCCAACATATAGACATATTTCCATCTACCAAAACACCTAAAGTACCCAACTACAATGCTCGTCAGTTCTCTAGAAAAATACTCTGATATGGGATGTATCCAAGTCAATCTTACTTTCTTTACGCCTACCAATCTAAGGGCTTATCGCACCTCATTCTTCAAACAACCTTTCATCAAAGAAACAGTCTTTCATCAAAGAATGACGAGAGGAGACAATACAGGTAGCTATATTTCCCTTTGAGCAACAACACAGAGGCAAACTCAGGAATGATTTTCACATTACAAAGTTGTTGCTATGTGAGGCTACAAAAAATCAGCAAGAGATGATGACACATATGACAAAAGACTTATTCTTACTTGTTTCTTTGGAGTAATGCACTTATTTGGTGTCTTCATCTTCTACATCTTTTTTCAATCTTTGTCTTGAATTTTCCATTATTTACCTCGCAATGATTAGAGTAGTCAATTCTAACGAACATTGTGTAATGAACATTGCATTACACATTGAATTGACTAGGCTCAATATGTATGTTAACATCAACAAATCCAAAATACCTAAATTACAAAGAGTGATTATCAATAATACCAAAACATTGANGTCTTTCATCAAAGAATGACGAGAGGAGACAATACAGGTAGCTATATTTCCCTTTGAGCAACAACACAGAGGCAAACTCAGGAATGATTTTCACATTACAAAGTTGTTGCTATGTGAGGCTACAAAAAATCAGCAAGAGATGATGACACATATGACAAAAGACTTATTCTTACTTGTTTCTTTGGAGTAATGCACTTATTTGGTGTCTTCATCTTCTACATCTTTTTTCAATCTTTGTCTTGAATTTTCCATTATTTACCTCGCAATGATTAGAGTAGTCAATTCTAACGAACATTGTGTAATGAACATTGCATTACACATTGAATTGACTAGGCTCAATATGTATGTTAACATCAACAAATCCAAAATACCTAAATTACAAAGAGTGATTATCAATAATACCAAAACATTGAAGACATAATCACCACGATCAAGGTTCTACACCAACATGCACAAGTAGAAGTTCAACACACTAACCATGCTTTCCGTGGAGGCACATACCAACACACGAACCACATATCTATCTATAACTACATTAAGTGTTCTAATTTGTCACTCAATCCAATTGTTTGCACTTATTCAATGTCTTCATATTCTATATCTTTGTTCAATCTTTATTTTGAATTTTCCATACTTTACCTTGCAACAATTAGACTAGCCATTTATAACAAACATTACATTACACATTGAATTGACTAAACTAAATATTTATGTTAACATTAACAAATCCAAAATAATTAAATTACAAAAATTGATTATCAATATTACCAAAACATTAAACACATGATGATCACCACCATCTAGGTTCTACACCAACATGCACAAATTACAAAGAGTGATTATCAATCTTACCAAAACATTGAAGACACGATCACCACCATCAAGGTTCTACACCAACATGCACAAATTACAAAGAGTGATTATCAATATTGCTAAAACATTGAAGACATGATCAACACCATCAAGGTTCTACACCAACATGCACAAGTAGCAGCTCAACACACTAACCATGCTTTCCCCAGGGTCACATACCAACACACGAACCAACTATCCAATTGTGACTACATTAACTTCTCTCTTTTGTCACTCAGCCCAATTCTACCTGTGCATCCATATCGTCCCTCATGTTTGAACTAATTCAAGGGATCAGTTTGACCCTTCTCTTCCATCATAAGGATACACTTCTCATATGTGTAGGTTAAGCTAAGCCCAGTTGCTTCTCCATGTTATCTGTTGGTTATATGTCTTTGTCCATCTCCAACCCATCAGTGTGTCATTTTTGTATACCATTCCCTGGCCATACATAGGAGTGAAAAAATGTCCCCAAGCTTACACACCAAGGCCACATGCTAATTACACCGAAAGGCGTATACCTATTGGAAGTGGGCACAATTATGACAAAATGAGAAGCAGAGAACACATAATTGGAAAAAAGAAAATAAGCAGAGCGGAAATAGTATTGAGTATTGAGAATATTCAGAACAGGACAAAAGGCCAAGCTAAATAGGCTCGAGCAAATAAAGAACATCAAGAAACGAAATGTACAGCTGGCCAGGACAATTGCAGTGTATAGTCAGACTATTGAGGTTACATATATATTTAACAATCCCTCTTAAACTCAACAGTTACAAACATCAGCATTGATAATTCCCAAGTGTTGTTTCTGAAAATCAAAAACAAAATTTCCCAGTGGCTTTGTAAAAATAACTGTGAGTTGATCTCGTTAGCCATAGAATTGAAGTGCAATGTCACCATTATTGACAAGCTCGCGGATGAAGTGAAAGCGAGTGTCAATTGTAGAGGTGTTGTCACAGAAGATAGGAGTTGCCTCCTTTTTTGTATGTGACATATCTTTCAATATTCTTCTCAAACACACAGCTTGAAAGGAAGCTGAGGTAGCAACGACATACTCTGCCTCTGCATAAGATATTGAGACTATGGGTTGCTTCTTTGATGCCCAAGAAATCAGGTTTGTGCCCAGGTGAAAAACATGTCCTGAGGTGCTATTCCTGTCATCTAGGCTGCTTGCAAAAACACTGTCTGTGTAACCAGAGAGATGATGATCATCAGAATGAGTGTACCATAATCCAAAATTGAGAGTGCCAACAACATATATCAGAATCCTTTTCACCATCTTCCAGTGAGAATCTTTGGGGGATTCCATGAACCTGGAAACAAAGTTGGTTGGATACATAATATCAGGTCTAGTTGCTATAAGATACAACAAACTGCCTACTAAACTTTTGTATAGGGTAGAAGCCACTGTAGGTCCTTCATATTGCTTGCTCAATTTTGTGCCTAGGGGTATATGGCTTTCTGTTGGATTGCAATCTTCCATGCAGAATATTTTGATGATGTATGTTGCATACTTTTGTTGATAGACAAAAATGCCTTTGGTTGATTGATCTACCTCAATCCTGAAAAAATATTTCATTATACCAAGATCTGTCATCTCAAACTTAGATTGCATGGCATGTTTAAAACTGGTTAACTCAAGATTTCCAGTATATATCATGTCATCAACATATAAACATACAATTGGAATTTTACCGCGCTGATCTATTTTCGTGTATAAAGTTGGCTCATTTTGGCTTCTGCTGAAACCACTTTTGATCAGGTAAGTTTCAATTATGTTGTACCAATCTCTTGGAGCTTTATTTAAGCCATACAAGGTTGTCTTCAGTCGATACACTTTGGTTGGCTGCTCTTTAACTTCAAATCCAGGTGGTTGGTCGACCTAAACCTCTTCTTATAAGAAATCATTCAGGAAAGATGTCTTGGCATCCATCTGGTATACTTGCCATTTGTGTTGAGTTTCTATGGCTAAGAGAGTCCTTACAGTGTCCAACCTTGCTACTCGAGCAAAAGTTTCACCATAATCAATACCTGGTTGTTGTGAGAATCCTTTGGCAACAAGTCTTTCCTTGTGTTTTTCAATCTGCCCCTTTTCATTGAGTTTAGTTTTGTAAACCCACTTGACACCAATACTTTTCTTGTGTCTGGGAAAATCAACAAGATCCCATGTCTTGTTCTTCTCAATGGAGTCAATCTCTTGGTTCATGGCTTGACCCGAATGTGGCTCCTTAGCTGCCTCTTTAAAATATGTAGGTTGACATGACATTAAAGCAAAAAGATTGTGTTGTTCAAT
>SNQJ01S0029685.1:149790-195823 GCA_010110895.2 Picea sitchensis | reverse complement strand
TCTTTGTGATCCAGGTTGCGATGGAGTATGTATAATTTGCGACACATAGATCCACTGTGTATGTTTTGTGGCTATGTCGTCTTGATTGAAAAATTTTCGGATAGATCCACAGTGTATTCAAGTGGCTATGCTATATTGTGACGGCATGGATCCACAGTGTATGATTGGTGGCCATGACCTTTATTTATGATGTCATCAATCTGTGATCTGAGTATGGGAATGCCTACCTCATAATTGATATATATGATATTCTGCCGATGCTTGGATGTTTGCAGGTCTCCGATTAGATGTGCTTTTGGTTCTTGACACACATATGCAGCTTACAAAGTCTATCAACTATCACTAGTTCCACTCTCAGACTTTGGGGGGCATTCTGTTATCCACAATTTTGGTCATCGTGATGATGTCATGATGATGGAAAATCAAGCTCTTCACTAAGAACACTTTCCTGAGAAAAGTTACATTTGTCTTCTTCCATAAATCATACTTTTAAGGGAGGTTCGCAGGCTACCTATATATTTGCCTGCGAGAATTCCTGATTCTCGCAGGCTATCTTAAGATGGACTGTGAGGGGTTCGCACTGTACCTAACTGTTAGGGTGCGAACATTGTCTAAAGGAAGGAAAAAGATAAATTCTCGAGCCTTCTAGAAGGGAATCTTCTAGAAGGATGAGTTGGCATTCGAATGGTTATCTAAGTACTGGTTTTCCTGATATCTTGGGATTATTCCTATCCAAGTAACTAATCTATTCTCTCCTATATATTGAAGAGAATGCTCATGGAAATGGTTAGAAGCAAACTAGCAAGAGATTGATTGGAGAATTAGTGCAATATTGTATGGAGGATTGATGCTACAACAGCTAGAGATACCAGCAAAGTTATCAAAAGTGGTTGATTTTCTTCATGCATGAGCAAGTGTGTGTGTCAGAGCTAGGAGCCATCGAAAGGAGATCTACAACATCAAGGCTCAGGTTGTAATTTTCACTTTCAATCAATATAATACAGTAATATGTACATTTTCCATAAAGATGATGTCACTTTATTACATAACTCCTTGATCATATGTATGGATTAACTGTTGAATATATTGAATTGTCTTCACTTCGATTGGTTTGTTTTGTTGTGGTCTGGATGATACAAGAGCACTGGGGCAAAGTTTGAAACAATAGAGACCAAGGAAGCGATCATAAGTTATGTACATGATTCTTGCCTCCTAGTTCCTTCAACAGTCAAAATCTAGGGAAAGTGTATTATTCTGTCCTATTTTGTTCTAGATCCAGGTGTATCTAGGGAGATCGGTTTGTGTCCGTACTTACGGATTTATCCTGAAACAATAGATTTCAGGTGAAGGAGATAAAGGAGACAAGATAACTCAAATCCACACTCTGTGCGTGAGATCCAGTTGAAAAAATGCTACCGAGGAAATGAGTGGAACAACCTTTAGCCAATCGGGCTATAGAAAGGGAGATGCGAGAACTTTGTTCAATATTAGAGGTGATGGAGGTAGTGCAAAGGAGAGAACTTGATGCTAGAGACATCAATGATGTAGAGAGCGAAGAAGTAGAAGTCAAAGAAGCTCCAGGAGAGAATGTTGATGAAGAGCGCTTGCTAAGAGAAGTTGTTAGATTGGGAGCTAGAGCCAAGATAGAGGTCCCAATGTACGAAGGTAATTTGGATGTCGAAGATCTGCTACATTGGGTAAGATCCATGGACAAATAATTCGACTATGAAGACGTAGATGAGGAGAAAAGGGTGAGACATGTTGTCACCAGACTCAAAGGACATCCAACACTATGGTGGGATGAACTACAGGCTGAGAGGAGAAGTAAGGGAAAACAAAAGATAAATAATTGGGACATAATGGTAGCCAAGCTGAAGGCAAAATTCATGCCCAAATATTACCAGATCAATATGTTCAGGAAATTGTAGAACCCGAGACAGAAGAGTATGACATTTAAAGAGTACACAGAGGATTTCTACAAGCTGAACATTAGAATTGGACAAAGAGAGAAGGATGAAGAAAAAATTGCCAGGTATATAAATGCCCTGAGGTATGAAATCCAGGATGAGATCTGCATGATTTCAGTAAGGACAGTGGAGGATGCTTATCAGTTTTCATTGAAGACAGAGGATAAGTTTGCCAGAAAACAAAACCAACGACGCAAAGGTAGAAGCCCAGTTCCGAACAAGGGCAAGGGAGTTGCCCAAGACAAGGCACAAAAATCCAAAGATGAGACTAAGAAACCACATAGTCACTCGGAAAGAGGAGGAAGTTCTCGAGGAAGTCAAGATGGTGGAAGAAGTTCTTACAAAGGAAGAGGAAGAGGCAAAGGAGGAGAAGTGAGATGTTACACCCGTAGAAAGGCAGGACATAAGTCTTGGTAATTTCCCAAGAGAAAGAAAGAAGGAGAAGGTGAAGCTCACATATTGGAAGCACAAAGAAGAAATGTTGAAGCAGAAGGAGCAAAGGATGGAACATCCCTGATGTTGAGAAAATTTCTCTTAAAACCATAGGAAGAAGTTAAGAAGCCAGTGCAGAGAAACAACCTATTCAAGACAACTTGCAAGACTAAGGACAGAGTCTGCAAAGTGATAATTGACAGTGGGAGCACTGACAACTTAGTATCCACAGAGATGGTGGAGAAACTGAAGTTGAAGACAACTGCACATCCGAAGCCATACAAAGTCTCATGGTTGCAGGAAGGACACCAGCTAATGGTTACTAAACAATGCTCGGTTGAATTTAAAATAGGAGGATATAGAGATGAAATTCTATGTGATGTAATTTCCATGGATGTATACCATATTTTGTTGGGAAGACCATGGAAATTTGACATGAATGTCATTCATGATGGGAGGAATAATACCTACACCTTGGAGAAGAATGGTAGGACACACATGTTGCTGCCAATAGAGGAGAAGAAAGTCAAAGAGGAAGCTAGCACACACATACTTCTCATGAGTGGGAAGGAACTCCTGAGAGAAGTTAAGAAAGGACAGGAGATGCAGTTTGTTGTGGTAAGGAAACCTAGAGTTGTCCTTACAAGTACTTCAATGGATGATTTTTCGGAAGAAATTTGGGAATTGTTGGATAATTTTGATGACATAGTGGTGGATGAGCTGCCTAACTCATTTCCACCCATTAGAGTATCAACCATCATATTGATCTGATACCAGGAGAAAGTCTGCCAAACAAAGCAGCATACAAACTGACCCCTCGAGAGAATGAGGAGGTAAAGAACCAAGTCCAGGAATTGTTAGACAAAGGGTTGGTCAGAGAGAGCTTGAGTCCATGCACAATGCCAACTGTGTTGAGTCCAAAGAAAGATGGAGGATGGAGAATGTGTATAGACTCAAGATCCATTAACAAGATCACCATCAGGTATAGGTTTCCTTTGCCAAGAATGGATGATTTAATGGATTTTCTAAGTGGAGCAAGCTTATTTTCTAAGATAGATTTGAAAAGTGTATATCACCAGATAAGAATGAGATAAGGTGATGAGTGGAAGATAGCCTTAAGACAAATGAAGCTTTGTATGAATGGCTTGTTATGCCATTTGGATTAACAAATGCCCTGAGTACTTTTATGAGGTTGATGAATGAAATACTGAAAGATTTCATTAGCAAGTTTGTGGTTGTATATCTGAATGATATACTGATCTTTAGCAAGACTAAAGAGGAGCATTTGAGACACCTGACACTAGTGATGAGAAGACTACAACAGAAGAAGTTGCTGATAAATTTGAAGAAGTCCTCTTTTATGAACACAAAACTCATTTACTTGGGTTTTGTGATCTCTTCAAATGAGATGAAGGTGGATCCATAAAAGGTGAAAAAAATCAAAGAATGGTCGTCATTGAGAAGCATGTTTGAGGTCAGAAGCTTCCATGGATTAGCAAGATTTTATAGGAAGTTCATCAGAGATTTCAGTGGAATTTTTGCACCAATGATGGATACAGTAAAGAAGAAGCACAAGTCTTTTAAATGGAAAAAGGAGGTAGAGAGGAGCTTCAATACACTAAATGAGAAGATAACACAACGACCAATTATGGTCTTGCCAAATTTTGAAAAGACATTTCAGGTGAGATGTGATGCAAGTGGAGTTGCAATTGGAGCAGTTTTGAGCCAGGATAATAGACCAGTTGCCTATTTCAGTGAGAAGATGAATGAGACTAAGAGAAAATACTCCACATATGATAAGGAATTTTGTGCCATAATTCAGGCCCTAAAAAAGTGGAGACATTACCTTGTCCCATAGGAATTTGTCTTGTATAGAGATAACCAAGCTTTACAATTCATAAAAAGACAGGAAAAATTGAATCAGAAGCATGCAAAATTGATTTAGTTCATGCTAAATTTTACTTTTGTCACAAAACATATTGGTGGGAATGCTAACAAAGTTGTTGATGCATTGAGCAGGAGATACTTGATTCTGCAGGAGTTTCAAGTGAAGACTTTGGGGTTTGAACACTTGAAGGATATGTATTGTGATGATGCAGATTTCAAGGAGGCATACGAAGCATGCACAAATCCTGTGCTGAGAGATAGGAGTCAGTGGGAAGAGTATATGATTCAAGAGGGATTGTTGTTCAAGGGAAATCAATTTTGCATACTAAAATGTTCAATGAGGGAAAACCTTTTGAAGGAAAAGCATAGTGGAGGATTGGCTGGACATTTCATCCATGATAAGACATTTGCACAGTTGAGAAGTTCATACTATTGGTCAGGTATGAGAAAAGAAGTGACAAAGTTTGTGAACAAATACAAAATCTGCCAACATGCAAAAGGGAAAAGACACAACACTGAGCATTGAGCAGGAGATACTTGATTCTCCAGGAGTTTCAAGTGAAGACTTTGGGGTTTGAACACTTGAAGGATATGTATTGTGATGATGCAGATTTCAAGGAGGCATACGAAGCATGCACAAATCCTGTGCTGAGAGATAGGAGTCAGTGGGAAGAGTATATGATTTAAGAGGGATTGTTGTTCAAGGGCAATCAATTTTGCATACTAAAATGTTCAATGAGGGACAACCTTTTGAAGGAAAAGCATAGTGGAGGATTGGCTGGACATTTCATCCATGATAAGACATTTGCACAGTTGAGCAGTTCATACTATTGGTCAGGTATGAGAAAAGAAGTGACAAAGTTTGTGAACAAATACAAAATCTGCCAACATGCAAAAGGGAAAAGACAGAACACTGGATTGTATCAACCATTTCCAATACCAGAGAGGCCTTGGGATGCAATAAGCATGGATTTTGTGTTGGGACTGCCAAGAATGCAAAGAGGATGTGATTCCATATTTGTGATGGTGTATAGGCTTTCAAAGATGGCACACTTTATCCCATGCCAGAAGACCAGTGACGCAACACATGTTGCAAATCTGTTTTTCAAGGAAGTTGTGAGACTTCACGAACTACCCAGGAGCATTGTCTCAGACCAAGACACTAAATTTGTTGGTCATATTTGGAGAATATTGTGGAAGAAGTTGGGGATAGATTTTTCCTTCATCTCATCTTATCACCCTCAGATAGATGGGCAGACTGAGGTGGTGAACAGAAGTTTGGGAAACTTATTGAGGAGTCTGGTCACTTAGAATCATAACTAGTGGGATCAGATTCTTCCACAAGCAGAATTTGCATACAACGACTCACCAAACAAAAGCACTGGAAAGAGACCATTCCAAATACTATATGGAATGAAACCCAGGGGAGTATCTAAGTGGAGAGACTTAGAATAAAATGAGATCAGAAGCGTTGGAGCATAATATTTTGCTGCAGAAATGAAAAAAATCGATAACCAGATCAGAGGACAGTTGCAAAGCTCTAACCAAGAATACAAGCACAGAGTTGATCAACATCACAGAGAAATTCAATTTGAAGTAGGAGATCAAGTTCTGGCACATCTCAGGAAAGAAAGGTTCCCTAGGGGAACATATAACAAGTTGAAGATGAAGAAGATAGGGCCATGTAAGATATTAAAGAAGTTTGGTGCAAATGCCTATGAGATTAAGATTCCAGATGATGTGGGCATATCACCTATATTCAACATTTTAGACATGTACCCTTATAGGGAATATGACTCAAAGGGATCAGAAGTTCAAGAGAAGATGTAGTGGGAGAAATAAATGCCTATAGCAGAAAAACCATTGATGGAGAAGATCATTGATTAGAGGATTAACAAGAAGACCAGGAGGAAGACCCATCTTGAATATCTAGTCAAGTGGAAGGGACACCCAATAGAAGATGCCAATTGGGAAAATGAAGCTCATATCCAAAAGCATGGAAAGTCGGTATAGGAACTCATGGACAAGAGTGCATGAATTTTTGTCCAGGGGGAGTATGATGCAGGAGCATCATCAACAAGCACACGTGGAACAAAATCTTAGCACTCGAGAATCATTTTGGAGTCACAAACACTGGGAGTTATTGCAAATATTTTGGAGTTGATTGGAAAAATGGAAGAAGATCAAATGCTTGGGAGTAGATGATCACGAGTGAACTGGGAGTTTCACTCCAAGTCTTGAATGTAATTGAATTTAGGTAGATGTTATAGTTTTTTTTCATTTTCCGAGTAGACGAGTAGTCGGGGTGAACCTTAAGGACCCTCTGAGATACATAGAGGTTTTGTATGCCCAAATGAGGCTGTTACGAGTTAGTAGGAATTTTCTGAGTTTTGAGTTATTGTTTTGATATTAGTTGTAGCCATTTACTTTTGAATGAATATGATAGAGGAAATTTGACTCAAATGCATAACACTGTTACTATTTGTAATTCTCTCTTATTGTGTTTTAATAAATGAATGAATTTCATTATGAATGGATGAAACTGTGAATGTTAGTATAAGTTTCAATTGTTTCTCTTATGTTGAGTGAGTACAAGGTGTGCACATAGAACGCAAGGAGTGCGTGACTGGAATTGTTTCGATTCTAAAGCTTAGAAGAGATAGCACAAAACTTTCCCTTTGCAAAGAGTGCAAAGCAACTGCTACAAGGTGTGCACAGTCACCTGCAAGAACCAAGTCTTACGTAAGAATCTGCTGCAAGGAGTGCACAGATTTGGAATTCGGCTAAGTGTCGAAGGGATTCCATAAGAGTCAAATCCGCAAAACATGAAATCCCAACTGGATCACAGTCGTTGATCAAAGGAAAGAGTTGGACTGTCGATCTAGTACCATCGCTATTTTGATTATCAGGAGAACAGAGGTAAGGAGACTCCCAAAGTCGTGAAACGCGAAATACCAACTTAATCACAGTCGTTGATCAAAGGAAAGACATGGATCATTGATCTAGCATCCTCGTGATTTTAGATAACGAGAGAACAGAGGGAAGGGGAATCCAAAATCCGTGAAATGCGAAATCGAGAATTGATCGCAGTCGTCGATCGAAGAGATTCGTGAGTCGTCGGTCTGATGCTTGTAAATATCGAGAAATCAGGGATCATGAGAATGAAGGTGAACCAACCTCCAAAGTCGCGAAATGTGAAATCGTGACTTGATCGTAGTTATCGATTAAGCGAAGATCGTGAACCGTAGATCTAATCATATCGAGAATTCCCAATACGTGAAATCCCTACGCGCTTGAGAGTTGAGCCCCAGGTCATGACAGGAGGTCACATTGAGGGAATATAAGAGAGGGGCTAGTACACGCTAGGCTCCTGTCAGGGTTTTAGAGGTTGGGAGAGTCGGGGTGACTCACCTGCAAAGACCCGACACGCGCAGTCGCAGAATGCCTTTTTGATTAGGCTCGTGCTCACAGCCCGTGGTCACGTGAGAGAAACTTGCACCTGGTGCTTGTTCACATGGCGGACTTTCGTGAGAAGGACCTGTGGATAATTCTTGAAGATTTCAACAGAGAATCGAAGAGTTGTTCCAGCTCAAAGATTGAGAAGATCCATAGATCAGGAGGTCAAAAGACCCTGTTGAGGTGGGGCACTACATCAGGATTGAATATTACCAATACATGTTTGACAAACTCTTTTCTTTTAACATACATCTAGCCATCTCTACAATTGTTCTTTTTTTCTCTCTGCTACTCCATTTTGTTGAGGAGTATATGCAGTAGTTAACTCCTTCTTGATGCCATGTAAATTGCAAAATTCTTTGAGTTCATTAGAGGTGAATTCTCCACCTCGATCAGTTCTCAAGACTTTCAAATAGTATCCTGATTGCTTCTCAACAAGTGCTTTAAATTTTTGAAAAAATATAAAAGCTTGAGACTTCTCACTTAGAAAATAAACCTAGCACATTCTTGAAAAATCATTGTCAAAAAGAAGGAAATATTTGTTTTCTGCAAGGGACAAAGTTTGCATTGGGCCACAAATATCTGCATGTACTAAAGCCAAAGGCTCTGCTTGTAACATCCCCAACCTTCCAAAGAATGGGTAATGCTACCAACACAACCTTAACATAGTCTTTAACTACTGGGCTATGCCACACAGAGATACTTGCGAAAAAACATACACATCCATATAAACATAGAATGATTATTCTATATATATATAACATAATAATGCATAAATAACAATAAGCCTACACATGCAGCATATACAACATACACAGGCAATACTCAACAATTACAACATATGTACCATTACACTGCATGTAAATGAACATAAGAGTGGTACTTATCTTTTATTAGAAGACCACCAACTACGTGCAAAAATTCCATGAACCTCCCAGCCTTAGACTGCGTTGCTTATCACTCTCAGCAGTAGGTCACCCCGTAGCTGGGACTAAACTCCACCGAGCAAGGGAATTATAGGCTTGACAAGGGCAACTAGGAAGTTGCACAAAGACACAGAAAGGATCTTTTATCCTAGGAGCCACTTACGCCTATAACACACATACCCTCATTCCCCACACACCTGCTCCACCCTAGGAGGATACACCTTCACTGATACAAGTCCATCGGCTAGTATACCTCCCTTACCTTGGGCTTCAACAACAGGTTGGACCAGAAGTCTTAGAGTAATGTGGATGCTATGGGACTCCCTTCCAGGAGAACTCACTTCCCAACAGACTCTCTCACCTGGGAGAGATGCTCACAGGTCTGATAACCAGTCTTCGACTCAGCTACAACTGGGTACGGTTGACAACAATAACAACAACAACGACAACAGTAAAAAACGGGTATGGACACCCAATAAGACAACAGTCAAACACTAGGACATATCAATGCTCAATAGGAAATAGTCGACGACAACAAACCACACTCAGTCTAGGAATTGCGTGGACACAACAACCAACGATTATGACACAACTCATCTCTCCACATAAGGCAACAAATCAAAATGGTTCAGGCACAAACTCGGCTTTGCGGGTGCGGATAGACTGGGTTCACAGAATCACACAGGTCGGCTTTTTTTTTCTCCTTTTCAGAGATGCATGGTTATCCGAGATTGACCACTGAGGTCTCAGGTTTTGACGGAGGATGGGAGATTGGCCTCATGAACTCACGAGGAGGATGGTCGAATGACCAACGAACTACCAACATGATTTGACTCTTAGGATTAATGGTTCCCTCAATCCATGATGGATGCCCCAGTTCACGGTTAGACAGTGGGTCAAGAATGGCAAGCCCCCCCGACATCATAGCTGACGCTTCAACTTTTAACTGCATGAGCCCAGGTCGAAACTTGTCTTCCTGGAGTTGCATGCACTCCATTTATCCTATGTCCCCAGCCACCAAGAACTTAGGATAAGAAAACATAATATGTCCACCTTAGTTTTCAGGAAATAATATTAAAATATTATTCCTCTAGAGGTAAGCCCCCTAGCTTAGCCCCTAGGCCCAAATAATTAGCCCCCTTTCCTTACCCTAACTAGTGGATCTTAGTCCCCCATAACTCTTCTTCATGGTCAGTCTACACGCAACAGTGTTTATATTTATATTAATGATCTATATAATTACATATACAAACAAAATATCAGGCTACTTGCATAATCATCACATAAGCCTCCTAGCTTATTATAACTCGTCTCACTAGCCTAACAAACATGTTTATAATTCATATTTACAACTGGGGCTCTACTGGGGGATATTACAATCCCCTCCCCTTGTTTTTTCACTATCCTCAGTGCAACTTGTTGATACATATATAATTCAAAAATTCTTCAAAAAGCTCCAAGCTTTTGTCACACACCCACTAGAACAAAATAAAATTTTCGCCTTTTCTCAAGGGACAAAATCCTCGAATTATTAGAGGGGTCTCACGCTGGCTATCTCTTCTTGCTGAGACCTTCACTAAACAAATCCACAGGTCCTTTTGTTGGAACCCACAGGTGCAATTCAAGCACCTAGCGTGATCTTCGCTTCCATGTGGTCGTCGGTTGTGACCACAGGCCTTACTCAAAAGGCACTCTCGAAAATCGTGTTTTGGGATTTCAAATGTCAAGGCACCTCGTTCCTATGGGTTCTAAAAACCTGAAGAGGGATTAGCGACTGCTAGCTCCTCCTTAGGCCTCCATCCACACAACCATTCACCATGTCCATGCACTAACACCTAAAGGTTCTACTGCACTTCACGTTTCAGGATTCCTGTTGCAAGGAACTCTAGTTCCTTGATCCTCAAAACCTGACCTCCTCTCGTCAAGATCAACAGTGACCTTTCCTTGTGATTGGACAAATCTGATTCTCTTGCCAACCAACGGTCCAAATTTAATCCCGGCTCTCCACCTTTCGGGACTCTGGCAGAGTATCCACCTCTCGACTCCTGAACTCAAATCTCTGGTGAATTATATCAACGGTCTAGATCTGAGTTAGATTGATGACCCACAAGCCCGTGATCTAACAACTGTGATCTCTCTTGAATCAACAACTAGGATTAAGTCGTGATTTTGCAACTCGCGATTTCTAAGAAATCCTCCTGTTGACTTCTTTCTACAACGAGTCAGTGAAATGGCTAACTCTCACCACGTGTCCCCTACAAATGGACAGTCCAGATCCTTTCAGGATTCCTCCTTTCATGAATCTAGGAGAGTCTTCACTCTCGTTCTCCCAGTGCCCAATCTTCGATGGGTTAGATCTCTGCCATGTGTCACCCTGGATCCAATGATCCAAAATAACCTTCATGATTTCGGTGATTGTGAACCCTCGTTCTTCACCACCCTTATATGCGTAAGTTTCAAAACCCCAGTGGCTTCCGAATGTTCGCCATCTGTCCTCCAACGATCCAACGGTTGAAGTGATTTCGAGACTTATTTCATGCACCTTTCTATGGATCCAACGACTGTCGGTCCCCACTCCATATCTGACGGTTCTCTACCATTTATTCAGATCCCTTCTATGCAGTCTCTAGGGATTAAACCCCGTGCACCTATCCCTGATACAACGAATCTTGGGCCTCTGCACTACTGATTCAACGACTCCTATTTCTCCTGAGATTTTAGAGTTGAATGGTCTCTTTGTTAATATCCTCGCTACCTCGCTTGATCTAATGGTCATCAACTATCGATACTTACTCCTTGAAGGCTCTCCATCGTTCGTTCAGATCCTCTTTTCTTGTGCGCTATCCTGTGTGCCTGGATGTAGGAATCAACGGTCCAGATCCACACTCTGCAGTTGATCTAAGGGATATTGTTTCTCCTCCTCCTAAGCTTCCTCCTACTCTCTGACTTAGAATATTTTCTAGGTCTTGAAGGTCTCGGCCTTTGAATATTCCTCTATAGATCAATGAATCTGAGCCTCTCCACAGATCAACGACCCACATTTTTCTGTTATTTCACGTTTCACGAATCTTTTTAACTTCGCCCATTGACTCTTCTGAAGTGCAAGTCAGCGAAATGCCTATCGCCCTTCACATGCCCCTTTCAATGGACGGTCAAGGTAACTTCCCATGGATCCCGGGATCTACGTTCTCGATTCCTTTGCTACTTGCAAAGACTGAAAGGGTTGAGGCATTAATGCCTACGTTCCCTACTCCAATATAATGGTCGTGATAGACCTCAGATCCTCCAAAAGGATCTCTTCCGTTCATCTCCCAAACGAAGGGATACTCCCTTTCGTTACTTGAACTTTTCTCTATCCCTCCTGAACTTCATCAGTTATGAAGGATTTAAGAGCATTGTGCTCTTTCTCCTAAACTAAACAAATAAAGGGATCTTCGACACAACTATTGCGCTCCTTCATCAAGTCTAGGACTTAAGGGATTCTGGGTTTCTGTTTACCTCACTGAGAGCCTGTGCATGTTTTCACTACCTCTCCTGAGTTAAACAAACTCCATCCTCCAAGGGACTCAAAGTGACTAAGAGAGTAAACATGTGTACTTGAGTCTATGCCTAAGGTCGATGAACTCACAGTTCATGGCTCTAACTTAAGCCGCCACAGAATGCAAGCATTTATGAGTACCAATCAAGTTCTATCCATATAATCTTCTTACTTGCCTAATTATACAACCAAGAAGAAATAGGAGGGATGCATTATATCCATTAAGAAATCAAGCAAAATTCCTGAAACATACATAGTATAACCATAGGCTCAGAGGCATTCAATATTAGCACTCTGGCCACCCCTATTCCAAGCAATGATATCACGAGGGAGTTCTCACAGTTCTCAGGAGTTCTGTCTCTCTTCCAGCTTCTTCATGGGTTCTGTCCTCTGCGCACTTTCAGAGGTTTTCCTCTTTGTTATGGCCTCGACAAGTTTTATCAGATGCCCATCCAGCATCAAGCTCGCAACCTTCTGGTCATGCTCTCCTGGAGAGCTTCGTGCATATCCCTTACGAGATAGTGCTCTCATATCCTCCTTGATGTCTCCTCTCTCCTTCCATTACCCTCCTTCTTTTGGAAGGTTTTTCCAACTTATCCTGTTCCTTTTGTTAGAAGGAAGCTCGGGTCTGCAGGTCCCTGCGGTACTTTGGGCTGACAGCCCATGTTTCCATTCATGGGGGTGGTTGATTGTTCAACCACTAGTCCTTTCTTCATTAATTGATTTCTCTCCTCTAGTGATATCATGGCCAGTACTTCCAAGGCTTCACCCCCACAGTCAGTTATTGGAAACTCAAACAATAATACGTTTACATTGTCCTCATGCCTTAGCATGGTAATTCCTATTTTATGATTAATTACAAATTGGGGGAAAACAGGGTGTTACAATTCCCTCCCCCTTAAAGGAACACCGTCCTCGGTGTTCTTTCTCAAAAACACCTGTCATGCCTTTCTTATTCAGTTGCTTCATAAATATCGATCTTTCTTTCTTGGTCACATCCTTTCTCAGACCCTTAGTCTTCATCACCTGCCTTCAATAATTCTTGGACAAAAAGCACGTTAGTCACAATTCTATGTGAAAACATCTTACTGTTGTTTAAAATTCAAGAGGAAAATTTCATAATATAGCACAATACTTATCTATGTAGATTGTGGATTTGTATCCACATGGTTGTTTTTCTATCCAGGCTCATTGTTTTTCCTTGACATACCCATTGTGTGCATGATTCCAATTCAATAGCTCACAAGAGCTATCATGGTTTCATCTTCCTTGCGGTCACTCACCCTCCAGGCCCAGGCTCAAGCATCCCCTTCTCTGCTATACAGTCCCTCGGGTGATCCATCTTGCCTTGCCAAGGTTTTTATCGCATAGGAAGAACTACCCACTATGTGCATGACCCCAATATTTTACAAGAACTATTAAGGTATCCTCTTCCTTGCGGTCACTCACCCTCTAGGCCCAGGCTCAGGCATCCCCTTCTCTGCTATACAGTCCCTTGGATGATCCATCTTGCCATGCCAAGTTTTTCTTGCACAGGAAGATTTTTAGAGACTCTATCTAGTCTTACAGTCGAGGCATCCCTCAGACTTTCTCTGTCAAGGCATCCCTCTGGCTTGTGTTACCTCAACACAATGTATTTAAGGCAATCAATACTTATCACGAGGTTTTTCATGGCTCAATAGTAGCCCTTTTTCATCATCTTTATCTTTGATAGCCTTCATCTGTCCTTTCTGGGCAGATCTTTTCTTCTCACTTGTATCATAGGTATACAAATTTCATGAGACATAATTATAAATTCTAACTTTCATAATTTTATTGCAAAATCGTCACCCACAGATTTTCCAATCTCTTCGTTTATTTTCTGATATGTTTGGTACAGAACCAGATTCACGAGTATGGGACTTACTTCCCCATAACATTTGGCTCAATAGGAAATCATTCTTCCTTATGGGCTTACAATACTACCATATCCAAGACCCTTTCTTCCTGCAATTCATTCTTTACACAGCCAAACAAACTGTTAATCTCTCATGTGTCCATGTATATATATATTCAAAATCATGCATACTAACAATTTATCTTATCTATGTAAACATAAAGAGGAAATATTGTTCCTTGCCTATGTCTCATTTCAACATACAAACCTTTCAAAATATAATTCGAATATCAATCGATTTTAATGAATGCGCCAACATTGGTGGCCACATTCATGCCCAATGCACCCTTGCATTGATTTCAGGTTTGCCATACTTTATGACGGGTTGTTGGCCATGGTGTGTTGGAATTTAACCAATCTCTTCACCACATGGATTATTCATTCTCGTTCACTCTTATAGCAGGACCATGCTTCCTTCCATAGGTCGATCACGACCCCAGATTAGTACACATGCAACTCAAAGGTTTCATATGAATGCCTTTAATCATTCCTCCTTCATTGATATCCAGTGTGCCACCACTCATGGCCACCCAAATTTTCAGCCATGTCCTAGCATATCTATATGCACTTCATCACATTATCCTTAATGTTTCCACAAGTACAACATAAACAAATTCCGATTGTGTCTTCAACAATACAATCCTTATCACTATGGTGTCAAAACAATTACTTTTAATCCTACAACTTTGTTAAACAATTTAGGGTTTTTAGGGTGAGGAAAGTGTTCCTCCTTTCCTCCCCTTATTACTTATGCAATCTACTTCTTATTATGGTATTTCTTCTCTTTTCCTGAGCAGCCTTGGTTAGGTCTCGCCATAACCTTCTTGGAATATAGGAGCATGCTTTAACAACAATTTTTTTTGTTCATAATGGATCATGAACCTGAGCATCCTGCACATTACCATTCAGTTATCAGAATGGTCAACATTCAGTTGTAGATCTTCCACTTACACATTTATTTTAAAATGTAATCCAGGATTCTTATAAGCTTATAGTCCCCTGCTTAATTCTCAACAGTCATTAAGGTTGTGACTCTGTTCTTTTGACAAAGTCCTTACACATTTTATTCATAGGGAACTCTTTTAGCGTGCAACTTCTTTATTGTATGTCCATCGCTATCTGTGATGGACTTAGCCTTGAGTTGGCTTTAGTTGTTTACCAAATATTCCCCTTAAGGAATATAAACTTGCATTTTTGTTAACTTACATCTACGATGTACTTAATCATTTTCATAATCCTAATCCTGCATGTAGCTGTCGTAGGTATATCTCATAGCTCACATGAATCTTTACTTCTAAGATTAGTCAACTCAAGATTGTTCACAATCCTTCTCATGTGATTCTCAAAGGCATAGTCATTTGCCTCTTATCCTAACAACAGAGCAACTTTGCTCATTTACCCTTCTATCTAATCATATTAGTATTCCCTGAGAAAAGGGAATACACTCCCCTCAAGCTATTACTTGGAACATAACTTTCGTGACTCTTCAGAATGGAGTCAGTGATGCATCCATAGTATTCACCCAATCTTTGCAAGTGCAATGCTTGCCTCACGTTTCACTCATCAGGGCAATCATATTGGGATTTTGGTATACTTATACTCTTACATCATACATGTGCATCACTTACACATTTAATATCATTCGTACCTAACCGATATTAATATCAGGCTTCATATCAAGAAGCTTCATAATGCATTAAATCCATGCACTCAAGCATACACACACAACTAAGTATTCATCATACTAGTTTAGTTTATCCTTAGTGTTCTTTTAGTTAGAGATTACAGTCACTCACATGACTAATCTCGCAGTCATAACTCATACTGATGTTTCCTTCTCTTATGGAAATAACCAACCAGGGTCACTTTTTTTTTTATACTATAGCAGATGGCAAGAAAACATTCTTGCCTCAACCTCCTTGGAACGTTACCCAACTTATAAATACATTATGGGAAATTCTAACCATGCCCAAGGTAACAGAGTCAACCAAACTAGCTTCCAATTATATCTATATAGCTACCATCCACCACTGGATGTCAATCTAACCCATTGGGATTCTAGAAGTGCCCCAATGCTCCCTTTACCACATTCAAGATCAACATTTAGTCAACCATTTCATCTTAGCTTTAGCAATAATGTCTAATACCATTTGGATGACTTACCAAGTATCCTAGTTCATAAATTCAAAGTGTCTTTAGGTCAAGATCAGTCTTGACCATTATATCTAGAGTTTCTCCTTTTGTTCAACACAGTCAAGGACATAGGCCATCATCCTCCTCCCACAAGAACTTTGGAAGATTATTTTTCCTATCCACCAAGCAAGGGAGGCTACTGTGATTTATCACTTAATCACTCTATAATTCTACAGCTCTGTTTATCAGCTTGATTAGAAAAACCTTGTTCAACAATTCCTATACCCAGAAACAATTTTTTTTTCTCAGTCCACTTGAAACCCGAGAGCTGCACATGCTCTCCCTTTTCAGGGAATGGTCACCAGACTCATTCCTCTGTTTATGAAAGTTTATACACCTATACTAGGTTTAACCCTTCATCAAAGCAATAATCATTACTGCTACAGATCCTTTCCATCAGTTCACATTTCTATTTTTAGTTTAAAGATTAGAGTCCTTTAGCATAATCCCACTCCTATAGGATCGACTATCATATCCCAAAGGAATGATATGCTTCCTTAAAGTACTTCAAGAATATTTTCGTATGACTCATGCATGCCCAAGCAGGCCAAGTGTTATAACCATGCTCTAATACCAATTTCTCACACACCCACTATGACAAAATATATTTTTTGCCTTTTCTCAAGGGACAGAATCCCTGAATTATCACAGGGGTCTCGTGTAGGCTAGCTCTTCCTACTAGGACCTTCACTAAACAAATCCACAGGTCCTTTTTTTGGAACCTGTGGGTGCAATTCAATCACCTAGCATGATCTTCACCTCCATGTGGTCGTCGGTTGTGACCACGAGACTTACTCAAAAGGCCCTCCTGGAAATCGCGTTTCAGGATTTCAAATGTCAAGGCACCTCGTTCCTATGAGTTCTGAAAACTTGAAGAGGGATTAGAGACTGCTAGCTCCTCCTTAGGCCTCCATCCACGTGACCATTCACCACATCCACATGCTAACACCAAAAGGTGCTACCAGACTTTGCGTTTTGAGATTCATGTTGCAAGGAACTCTGGTTCCTTGATCCTTGAAACCCGAACTCCTCTCGTCGAGATCAATGGTCACCTTTCCTTGTGATCAGATGGCTCTGATTCTCTCACCAACCAATGGTCCAGATTTAATCCTAGCTCTCCACCTTTTGGGACTCTGGCAGAGTCTCCACCTCTCGAATCCTGAACTCAAATCTCTAGTGAATTAAATCAACGGTCAATATCTAAGTTAGATGGATGGCCCAAAAGCCCATGATCTAACGACTGTGATCTCTCTTGATTCAACAACTAGGATTAAGTCATGATTTTGTGACTCGCGAGTTCTAAGAACTCCTCCCATTGAATTCTTTCTACAACGAGTCAGCGAAATGCCTAACTCTCGCCACATGTCCCCTACAAATGGACAGTCCTAATCCTTTTGGGATTCTTCCTTTCGCAAATCTTGGAGAGTCTTCATTCTCATTCTCCTGGTGCCCAATCTCTAATGGGTTAGATCTCTGCCACTTGTCACCTTGGATCCAATGATCCAGAATAACCTTTGCGATTTCGGTGATTGCGAACCCTCGTTCTTCACCACCCTTATATGCCTAAGTTCTGAAACCTCGGTGGCTTCTGGATGTTCACCACCTATCCTCCAATGATCCAATGGTTGAAGTGATTTAGGGACTTATTTCGTGCACCTTTCTCCGGATCCAATGACTTTCATTCCCCACTCCGTATCTGACGGTTCTCTACCATTTATTCAAATCCCTTCTATGCGGTCTCTAGGGATTAAACCTCGTGCACCTATGCCTGATCCAGTGGCTCTCGGGCCTCTGCACTATCAATTCAACGACTCCTATTCCTCCTGAGATTTTAGAGTTGAATGGTCCCACTATTAATCTCCTTGCTACCTCACTTGATCTAATGGTCGTCGTCTATCGGTACTTCCTCCTTAAAGGCTCTCCACCATCCATTCAGATCCTCTTCTCTTGCACGCTATCATGTGTGCCTGGATGTAGGATTCAATGGTCCAGATCCACACTCTATAACTGATCTAAGGGTTGTTGTTGCTCCTCCTCTTGAGCTTCCTCCTACTCTCTGACTTAGAATATTTTCTAAGTCTCGAAGGTCTTGGCCTTGACTCTTCCTCTATAGATAAACGACTCTGAGCCTCTCCACAGATCAACGACCCAAATTTTGCTAGGATTTCGCATTTCGCGAATCCTTAAAATGCCACCCATTGACACTTCTAAAGTGCAAGTTAGCAAAATGCCTATCACCCTTCACGTGCCCCTTTCGATGGATGGTCAAGGTAACTCCCCATAGATTCTGGGATCTATGTTCCTAATTCCTTCGCTACTTGCAAAGATTGAAAGGGTTGAGGCATTAACGCCTATGTTCCCTCCTCCAATCTAACGGTCATGATAGACCTCAGATCCTCTGAAAGGATCTCATCTGTTCATCTCCCAAACAAAGGGATACTCCCTATCGTTACTTGAACTTATCGATATCCCTCATGAACTTCTTCAGTTATGAAGGATTTAAGAGTGTTGCACTCTTTCTCCTGAACTAAACACCTAAATGGATCTTTGACACAACTATTGCGCTCCTTCATCAAGTCTAGGACTTAAGGGATTTTGGGTTTCTGTTTACCTCACCGAGAGCCTATGCATGTTTGCACTACCTCTCCTAAGTTCAACAAACTCCATCCTCCAAGGGACTCAGAGTGACTGACAGAGTAAACCTACGTACTTGAGTCTACGCCTAAGGTTGATGAACTAACAGTTCATGGCTCTAACTCAAGCTGCCACAGAACACAAGCATTTACGAGTACCAATCAAGTTCTATCCATATAATCTTCTTACTTTCCTAATTATACAACCAAGCAGAAATAGGAGGGATGCAGTATATCCATTAAGAAATCAAGCACAATTCCTGAAACATACACAATATAAACAAATCATCCCAATTACAACTAAATCGCAAAGGGTAGGAAAATGATTATCTATTACAGGTTGATGCCAACCAAATGACTGTGGGTGTTCATCCTTCCACCCGACCATAGGCTCAGAAGCATTCAATCTTAGCACTCTAGCCACCCCCATTCCAAGACATGATATCACCAGGGAGTTCTCACAATTCTCAGGAGTTTTGTCTCTGTTCTAGCTTATGCTCGGGTTCTTTTCTCTACGCACTTTCAAAGGTTTTCCTCTCTTTTATGGCCTCGACGAATTTTATCAGATGCCCGTCCAGCATCAAGCTTGCGGCCTTCTGGTCATGCTCTCCTGGAGAGCTCCGCGCATCTCCCTTATGATCCTGCGCTCTCGTATCCTTCTTGTTGTCTCCTCTCTCCTTCCGTAACCCTCCTTCTTTTGGAAGGTTTTTCCCAATTATCTTGTTCCTTCTGTCAGAAGGAAGCTCAGGTCTGCAGGTCCTTGTGGTACTTCGGGTTGACAACCCATGTTTCCATTCATGGGGGTGGTTGATTGTTCAACCACCAATCCTTTCTTCATTAATTGATTTCTCTCCTCTAGTGATATCATGGCCAGTACTTTCAAGGCTTCACCCCCATAGTCAGTTATTGGCATCTCAAACAATAATACATTTACATTGTCCTCATGCCTTAGCATTGTAATTCCTATTTTATGATTAATTACAAATTGGGGGAAAACAATGTGTTACAACTTTATCTATTGGAAGTCCATTATCCAGTTTTACTTTCAAGCACCAATTCTGGTATCCATACTGCAACTGAAACTCAATTTCTCTATTCTAGGGAGTTGCTTCAGGAAAGCATTCAGCTTATTGTTCCTTGTTACACACTTCAATTAAACCTCATTGAAAGCACTGAATGGTTGTAGATCCACGATGTTCCATCCATTGATAAACTCTCAACAGTGCTATGACTCCACAGATGTAAACACTCTGCTCGTACACCTTTCATTGAGAAGACTTCCATATCAACATAGTCTAGGCCAGGGTACCAAACCCCAGCAACATTCCAATCAATGGTCTATCTTCCCCACATGCCTGTCCCACCCCAAGAGTGTGCACCTTCACTGTCACACAGTCCATCAGTTGTTACACCTCCCTTTTCTTGGGCTTCACCAATAGGCTAAACCAGAATTCATAGACAACCATGGCTCGAGGAGTTCCAACTGCCCTCATAGGTCTCCAATCGACATCTTCCCCGAGCTCCTCTTTGTAGTCAACATTCTAAATTTAGTCAACATCATCTCATCTGCATCACCCACGTGCAGTTATCATGAGAAAACATAAAATAATTCATTTAGGAACTCCAATTAGTTCAAAAGGGAATTCAACTTTTTTCCCAAAACATGAAATTCTATTTCATAATTCATCTTGGTTGTTGCCATATTATGAATGCAACCATCCTTGTGGTTTTCCACAGACACCAAACTGCATACCATTTTTCCTGCAATCCTTCATCTTGCATACAACCAACAATTGTCAGTATTTTCTATACATCATAATTCAACATGTACAACACCTTATGAAATGATCTTAGAATTGCCTGCACCTAGCAATTCAATCACAATTACCAAACAATTTAACCAAATAGAGAGACTCACCATTGTATGCATATGCATGTTCATAATTAATAACAGTAAGTTTATTATTTCAATTTTCGGAACATAAAATTTTCTGTAGTCTCTATTCCTGTGACTACCCGGCTTGCAACTTTCTTGTTGCAATGTTTAACAGTTCCTGAAATGTTCTCAACTTCATGAGTTAGCAGCATTTCAGCCATTAGTATAATTATTTCCATGCCCAAAACATATATACATGAACTCATAAAATGCTTTCAACAAAGTGCATTTAAGTATACAATTCTATCACTTACTATGCATGAGTGCAATTCTCAATGCATACTTATTTAGCACACCTTGCATTGAATTACACAATGCTCTTTATCTCAGTCATGTAACTCACCATCCATAAGTTGGAATTCTGGCCAATGTGTTGACACATTCTTCACACACTTCCTATTGTCTTCATAATTAATTGGATGCCTTCCTTTTCGACCCGAACACTACACCAAGAATATAATTTTATGGTGTTCATTAGTGTTAGCAAAAAGGTTGCAGCCCAAGTTTTATTTAAAAGTAGGAAGCTTTTAGTACCTGTGTGGCTCATAACCTTTCCATATCCTTACCTTGCCATATCCAACCAGGTCCTGGTTTCATACATGATTAGCTTACTGACATTCATTCCTATAACAAGTTCTTATCTTTTAATTCTTTGGTTATTACCCCATAACCAAATTAACATGACATTCTATTGTGTCAATATGTGCATTCAAAAGCTAAAAATATTTGAATTAATACAGGCCTCTAGCCTTTACCACATCTAGTGTTATGCATTCAATAATATAACCCCGTGATTTTATAAAATAACTCTGGTTGAGGAAATTCTTACCAAAATTTCCTTTCAACAATTATGCAAAAAGAGTAATAAAAAATCATACCTGCATGACTAGCATTAATAAATTTTATGCTACCTGAAAGTCTGATGGCAGTAGAAGATTTCATTCTTCTTTTATCAAACTTATAACCAACACTTCAACTCTTTGTTGCTTCACGCCTTATGCAACAACATCACCAACAACACTTGCAAACACACAAGCATTCTTTCCGCTGGCTGACTCAATAAGTCGTAACCATACTAACTGCCACAAAAATTGCAACAACTTCTTTCCCATGTGCAACTCTTCCTTGTTGAACCCAGAAGTCTTCAATTCTTCCCAGGTTCCTGAATCTTCTTGTGCTCTCACTGTGATCACTGCGCATGATCATTCCTACCCTGAGCACTTTTGATGCAGTGTCCCTACCTCAGGGTCTGTTGACCTCCCGATCAAAGGATCTTTCAATCTTCTTTGTCGAATTGACTCTTCGGGATCATGATTGAACCCAAAAAAATTATACACAGGTCCCCTTTCCTTCTGTGTGCAGGTCCTGACAGACCCGCAGCCTATTCCTACGCACTTCGAAAACTCCAAGTTTTAGGTGCTAGCCCCTTTTTCATTAGCCCTTTCCTTCTTAAGACCGTGGGCTATGACCTCATGAAAATATGCAATTGCAAGCACGTCCAAGGGTGGTTTTAGGACAACCTGCTTTTCACCCTGCTATTCACCTCCAGTTGCCATGCATCACTTTGTTAAAACTCTGGTATAAATTGCGTCCCTCTCTCAGATTTTTAACATCCGAGCAAGTTCTAGCCCCACAATCCAGCTCATCCGTCGATATCCAATCCCATGGTGATGATCCGCAATCAATGATTTCTATCTATCCTCCTTCCACATGTGATCCCATATCTACACAATCTGTCGACATGTAGCTCCCTTCCAAATCAACGGCTACGGTTGATTCTGGCTCTCTGGCCCTCGGGAGTTTCAATTCTCAACTATCTGCTTTTCCTCATATGATAATTTTTCAGAGTGGAATATCTATTGACACTTGTCCTCAACAATCAGACGGTTCTGATGAACTCCGACTTTTTTTCCTTCAGGAGTTCTCATGTCTCTACACACACAAATATCTAGAGTGAATTTTCGCGGAGTGACAGATCTTCTGCCACCCGTCCTCTCCAAATCAATGACCTTGGTTCTCTTCTGGACTTCGTCTCTTTCTGACCAAGACCAGATCAATAGTCCTTCGACCTCCTCCTCAATCAATGATTGAGATATCCTTCAGGACTTCAGCGCTTTCACCCTCTTCTTTCCTCCGGAGTGCTCCGTTCCCAGAGTTCCAGATCTGGCGCCGTGTGTCCTCCTTCACATAGACGACTCTTGTTGTTTTGGGACTTCAGCAATTCAGGATATTCTGAAACACAACTTCTCAAAAACCCCAGAGTACGATCCTTCAAAGTTCACGATCTGGTGACACCTGTCCAACCCAGATCAACGACTCCGAGCTACTTCGACTATTAGGGCTTCAACGATTTCAAACTTTCGTCCTTCACGTTCTCCTGGAGTGTTTTCACTCAGAGTTCATGATCTGTCGCCATGTGCCCTTTTGGATCTGACGGTCCATAATTCTTCTCACAACTGATCTGACAGATGTTTTCTCTCCTCCTCCTAAGCTTTTGACTTCTTCTGCCTTGGAAGATTTGTCAGTGTTCAAAGGCTTCGACCTTTCACCTTTCTCCTACGAGTTCGCCTCTTGGATCTCGTCTTTGCTCTCGTAAGTGTTATATCTTATGAGATTTAGGAATTAGAATGAGTCTGTCTCCCACACACTCCTTGTGTTATCTCTTCTGAGCTTTTCGATTTACTCATTCTCCTAATGGTCTTGACCCTTTTGTTTCCCTTCAAAGGAAAAATTCTGTGCCCTCCTGGAAACCTTCTGCTCAAAGCACACCTTGTTGAGCGTTTTCTACAGAGTGTTCAATAGCTCTGTGAGTATCTTCCTCTAATACTCTTCTCCCTGACCTCAACAAAGAGTTCTCTCCGTGCACACTTTCACTCTCTCGATGCCCGCCTGGAAGAGCCCTACAGAGTTCTCAGTGACTCTATCTCTCTTTGAATTCAACACAGAGTTCTTCCTGTGCACTCCTTGCACTTCTAATGATAAAGGTTCAACGTATCTCTCCTAAGATTCTCTGAGGTGAACTTACCTCTGTCAATGCACTCCTTGCGAACAATGTGCATTGCTTTCAATCGAAACTCAAAGAAGAGAAACAATTGAAACTTATTCAATACTTCACCAGTTTATGTATTCAAACCAATCTAATTTAAGAAAAAGTTTAGATTTCATTTTATTTCTGAGCTCTTCTCTGCTATGTAATCATTTTCGGGCACTAGCCCCTTTCTCTCAGTCCCAAACCCACGCGACCATGGGTCGTGACCAAGCGCTAGATCAATAAGCGCTTACTCATGCCTTTGACCTTCAGCTTCGAAATATTTCCAAGCACCACACAACAATCTCTTAGAGTTCCAGATTACCGAAATCGCGAAGTAGAGTGGATCAACAGTCCACGTCTACCCAACATCCAATGATTGACAATTACTATGGAACCTTAGGTGCCTGAGTTTCGGGTCTTCGGAGCTTCGGAGGATCTCGCATTTGCACATCCAAACTGTTAATCTCTGAACATTCCCAATCACCTTTAGTGACGTCATTACGTCACATCACTTAATGTTTTGCAACTGCAGGGGCATGCAATGGTGGTTTTGGAGTAGCCCACCTTCCATCTTGCAATTCTTCTAACGCTGACATGTAAACCCTAGGTGAAACTATGGTTTGGATTGTGGGACCGCCTTGGAGAATTAACTCCCATCGATCTTTATGTATTGCGATCAACGCCAATGTGGGTCCTCCAACCCTTAACTTCGTTACGTAACCTCGGTCCCACTAACCATGCTCATACGGAGTCCCACGTGGCGAAATACCAATGGCTGACTTGTGGCCCAATAAAATGGTTGTCACACGTCACGTTCCATATGGCATTTCAAACTTCTACGGGTTCAAAACCAATTGGAACATGGCACACATCCCATGTGTCCATGTCCATCCAAGTGACATCATCATGACTCACTACTTCAGCTCTTCAAGACCTTTCGCCCTTCACTACTGCGTTTGACCTTTTAACATTGGCTTGATCCTACGGTCGAGCTCTCCTCTCCAAATCTATGGTGTAGATCCAGTTTGGAGCTTTGGGCTTCAACCCTTCTCTTGTTTCTGGAATCAAACTTCACCGAAGCCATGAAGTTTGAAGGGATTCCAGGTTAACCCTTCTGCACCTTCCCCAGATCTGACGGTGGTAAGGGATTTCCCTTCCTTACGAATAGATCCTACGGTGCATAACATACCCTATTACTTTGTGGATTTCCAAAGGAATTCACGGCTAACTGCCTTGCAACATTACCGGATCTAACGGTTGTGAAGGATTTTCCTTCTCCCAAATAGATCCTAAGGCCCACATTACTTTGCGGCCCAACACCACTTATGTCATGGTTTTATGACACCGCTACTCCTCCTAAGCTTCATAACATGACCAAGGTAACTTCGTGGCACTTAGGAAGGTTTTGAGGTTCGAAATTGGTCCTCCAGACACAATTTCCTCTTGAAACCTTGGGTCCAATGAGAACTTATCCAGCCCATCCAGTCTTAGTGTTGTAACCATGCTCTGATACCATTTTGTAACATCCTTGGCCTTCCAAAGACTGGGTAATGCTACCAACACAACCTTAACTTAGCCTTTAACTACTAGGCTATGCCACACAGAGATACTTGCGAAAAAACATACACATCCATATAAACATAGAATGACTATTCTACATATATATAACATAATAATGCAGAAATAACAGTAAGCCTGCACATGCAACATATACAACATACACATGCAATACTCATCAATTACAACATATGTACCATTACAACGCATGTAAATGAACATAAGAGTGGTACTTATCTTTTGTTATAATACCACCAACTACGTGCGACCTTCCACGAACCTCATAGCCTTAGACTGTGCTGCTTATCACTCTCAATAGTAGGTCACCCCCGAGCTGGGACTAAACTCCACCAGGGAAGGGAATTCTAGGCTTGGCAAGGACAACAAGGACATTGCACAAAGCAACATGAAGGATCTTTTATCCTAGGAGCCACTTATTCCCACAACACATAGACCCTCATTCCCCACACACCTACTCAACCCTAGGAGGATACACCTTCACTGATACAAGTCCATCGACTAGTATACCTCCCTTACCTTGGGCTTCAAAAACAAGCTGGACCAGAAGTCTCAGAGTACTGTGGCTGCTATGGGACTCCCTTATAGGAGAATTCACTTCCCAACAAACTCTCTCACCTGGGAGAGCTGCTCACAGGTCTGATAACTAGTCTTCGACTCAGCTACAACCAGGTGCGATTGACAGCAGCAACAACAACAACAACAACAACAACAATAGGGAAAAATGGGTATGGACACCCAACAAGACAACAGTCGAACACTAGGAAATATCAATGCTTAATAGTAAACAATTGACAAAAGTAAGCCACACTCAGTCCAGGAATAACGTGCCGCAACAACCAATAATTATGAAACAACCTGGCCATCCACAGAAGGAAACAACTCAAAATTGTTCAGGTATGAACTCGGCTTTGCGGGTGCGGATAGACTGGGCTCATGGAATCAAACAGGTTGGCTTTCCATTCTCCTTTTTAGAGATGTGTGGTTATCCAAGATTCACCACCGAGGTCTCGGGTTTAGACAGAGGATGGGATAATGGCCTCACGAACTCACACGAAGGATGGCGAAATGACCAGTGAACTACAAACACGATTTGACTTATAGGATTACTGGTTCCCTCGATCTATGATGGATGCCCCGGTTCACGGTTAGACAATGGGCCAAGAATGGTAAGCCCCCCCAAAACACAGCTGGCATTTCAGATTTTAACTACATAATCCCAGGTCGACACTTGTCTTCCTAGAGCTACATGCGCTCCATTTAACCTACGTCCCCAGCCACTAGGAACTTAGGATAACAAAACATAATATGTCCACCTTAGTTTTCAAGAAATAATATTAAAATATTATTCCTCTAGAGGTAAGCCCCCTAGCTTAGCCCCTAGGCCCAAATACTTAGTCCCCCTTCCTTACCCTACGTAGTGGAGCTTAGTCCCCCATAACTCTTCTTCGTGGTCGATCTACACATATCAGTGTTTATATTTATATTAATGATTTGCATAATTACATATACAAACAAAATATCAGGCTTCTAGCCTAATCATCACATAAGCCTCCTAGCTTATTATAACTCGGCTCACCAGCCTAACAAACATGTTTATAATTCATATTTACAACTGGGGCTCTATGGGGGGANATATAATTCAAAAATTCTTCAAAATGCTCCAAGCTTTAGCTATTGGAATCCCATTATCCACCTTTACTTTCAAGCACCAATTCTGGTATCCATACAACAACTGTTACTCAATTTCTCTATTCTCGGTAGTTCTTCAGGAAAGCATTCAACTTATTGTTCCTTTTTACATGCTTCAATTAAACCTCATTGAAAGCACCGAATGGTTGTAGATCCACGATGTTACATCCATTGATAAACTCTTAGCAGTGTTATGACTCCATAGACGTAAACACTCTACTCATACAACTTTGATTGATAAGACTTCCATATCAACATGGTCTAGGCCAGGGTACCAAACCCCAGGAACATTCCAACCAATGGTCTCTCTTCCCCACATGCCTATCCCACCCCAGGAGTGTGCACCTTCACTGTCACATAGTCCATCGGTTGTTACACCTCCCTTTCCTTGGGCTTCAGCAATAGGCCAGACTGGAAGTCTTAGAGCACTGTGGCTCGAGGAGTTCCAACTGCCCTCAGAGGTCTCCAATTGACATCTTCCCCAAGCTACTCTTTTTATTCAACATTCTAACTTTTTTCAACATCATCTCATCTACATCGACCCACATGCAGTTATCAATAGAAAACATAAAATAATTCATTTAGGAACTCCAATTAGTTCAAAAGGGAATTCAACTTTTTTCCCACAACATGAAATTCTATTTCATAATTTATCTTGGTTGTTTCCATATTATGAATGCAACCATACTTGTGGTTTTCCACAGGCACCAAACTGCATACCATTTTTCCTGCAATCCTTCATCTTGCATACAACCAACAATTGTTAGTATTTTCTGTACATCATTCTTGTCCTGAGCACTTTCGACGTAGTGCCCCTACCTCAGCCGGCTCTGGTGACCTCCAGGTCAAAGGATATTTCAATCTTCTCAGTCAAATTGACTCTTCGGGCTTGTGATTGAACCCAAAACAATTATACATAGGTCCCCTTTCCTTCTGTGTGCAGGTCTTGATAGACCCACTGGCTATTCCCACGCGCTTCCAAAAATCCAAGTTTCAGGCATTAGCCCCTTTTTGATTAGCCCTTTCCTTTTTAGGACCGTGGGCTATGACCTCACGGAAATATTCGATTGAGAGCGCATCCACGGGTGGTTATATGCCAACCTTCTTTTCGCCCCGCAATTCACCTCCAGCTACCACACATCACTTTGTTAAAACTGTGGTATAAATTGCAGCCCGCTCTCAGATTTTTAACATCTGAGCAAGTTCTGGCCCCGCAATCCATCTCGTTCATCGATCTCTAATCCCATGGCGATGATCTGCGATCAATGGTTTCTAACTATCCTCCCTCCACACGTGATCCCATATCTACACGATCTGTCCACACCTAGCTCCCTTCCAAATCAATTGCTATGGTTGATTCCAGCTCTCCGACCCTCGGGAGTTTCAATTCTCAACTATCTACTTTCCCCGTATGAAAATCTTTTAGAGTGGAATATCTATTGACACCTGTCCTCAACAATCGAAAGGTTCTGATGAACTCTGGCTCTCCGACCTTTGGGAGTACTCACGTCTCTACACACACAAATCTCCAAAGTGAATTTTCTCGGAGTGACAGATCTTCTGCCATGCGTCCTCTCCAAATCAACAACCCTGATTCTCTTTGGGACTTCGGCTCTTTCTGACCAAGAATAGATCAATGATCCTTTGACCTCATCCTTGATCAATGATCAAGATATCCTTTGGGACTTCGGTGCTTTCACCCTCTGCTTTCCTCTGGAGTGCTCTGTTCTCTGCTTTCCTCCAGATCTGGCGCCGCGTGTCCTCCTTCACATCGACGACTCTTGTCATTTCAAGACTTTGGTGCTTCGGGATATTCTGAAACAGAACTTATCAGAAACCCCAGAGTATGATCCTCCAAAGTTCATGATCTAGTGACACCTGTCCAACCCAGATCAAGGGCTCCGAGCTACTTTGACTATTCGGGCTTCAACGTTTTCAAACTTTCATCCTTCGCGTTCTCCTAGAGTGTTTTCACTCAGAGTTCACGATCTGTCGCCATGTGCCTTTTTGGATCTGATGGATGTTTTCTCTCCTCCTCCTGAGATTTTGACTTCTTCTGCCTTGGAAGAATTGTCAGTGTTCAAAGGCTTCGACCTTTGACCTTTCTCCTATGAGTTCGCCTCTTGGATCTCGTCTTCACTCTCGTAAGTGTTATCTCTTCTAAACTTTAGGACTTAGAATGAGTCTATCTCCCATGCACTCCTTGTGTTATCTCTTCTGACCCTTTTGTTTCCCTTCAAAGGAAAAATCCGTGCCCTCCTGGCAACCTTCTGCTCAAAGCACACCTTGTTGATCGTTTTCTACAGAGTGTTCAATAGCTGTGTGAGTATCTTCCTTTGATACTCTTCTCCCTGAACTCAACAAAGAGTTCTCTCTGTGCACACTTTCCCTCTCTTGATGCCCACCTGGGAGAGCCCTACAGAGTTCCCAATGACTCTATCTCTCTTTAAACTCAACACAGAGTTCTTCCTGTGCACTCCTTGCACTTATGCTGATGAAGGTTCAATGGTATCTCTCCTGAGATTCTCTGAGATTAACTTACCTATGTCAACGCACTCCTTGTGGACAATGTGCACTGCTTGCACTCAAAACTCAAAGAAGAGAAACAATTGAAACTTATTCAATACTTCACCAGTTTACACATTCAAACCAATTTAATTTAAGAAAACGTTCAAATTTCATTTTCTTTCCGAGCTCTTTTCTACTATGTAATCATTTTCGGGAACTATCCCCTTTCTCTCAGTCCCCAACCCACGTGACCATGGGTCGTGACCAAGCGCTAGATCAATAAGCACTTACTCGGGCCTTTGGCCTTCGGCTTCGAAATATTTCCAAGCACCACACAACAATCTCTCAGAGTTCTGGATTACCGAAATCGCAAAGTAGAGTGGATCAATAGTCCACCTCTACCCAACATCCAATGACTAACACTTACTATGGAACCTCAGGTGTCTGAGTTTCGAGTCTTCAAAGCTTCGAAGGATCTCGCATCTGCACATCCAAACTGTTAATATCCAAACATTCCCAATCACCTTTGGTGACGTCATTATGTCACATCACTTAACGTTTTCCAATTGCGGGGGCATGCAATGGTGGTTTTGGAGTAACCCGTCTTCCATCCTACAATTCTTCTGACGTTGACACATAACCCCTAGGTGAAACCACAGTTTGGATTGCGGGACCACCTTGGAGAACTAACTCCCGTGCAACTTGGGTCCCCGTAATGCCTCATGGTCGTTGATCTTGATGTATCGTGATCAACGCCAGTGTGGGTCCTCCGACCCATAACTTCGTTACGTAACCTCATCCCCACTAACCATGCTCATACAGAGTGCCACGTGGAAAAATACTAGTGGATGACTCATGGCCTAATCAAATGGGTGTCACACACCACGTTCCATATGGAATTTCAAACTTCTACGGGTTTGCAACTAACTAGAACATGACAGACATCCCATGTGTCCACGTCCATCCAAGTGACATCATCATGAATCACTACTTCGGCTCTTTGGGACCTTTCGCCCTTCATTACTGCGTTTGACCTGTTAACATTGGCTTGATCCAACAATCTAGCTCTCCTCTCCAGATCTATGGTGTAGATCCACTTCAGAGCTTCAGGCTTTGACCCTTCTCTTGTTTCTGGCATCAGACTTCACTAAAGTCACAAAGTCTGAAGGGCTTCCAGGTTAACCCTTCTGCACCTTCCCCATATTTGATGGTCGTAAGGGACTTCCCTTCCTTCAGAACAGATCCTACGGTACATAACAGATCCTATTACTCTGCGGATTTCCAAAGGAATTCATGGCTAACTGCCTCGCAACATTACCAAATCTGATGGTCGTGAAGGATTTTTCTTCTCCCAAACAGATCCTAAGGCCCACATTACTCTGTGGCCCAACACCACTTCTGTCGTGGTTTTATGACACCGCTACTCTTCCTGAGCTTCGTAACATGCCTAATGTAACTTCTTGGCACTCAGGAAGGTTCTGAGGTTCGAAATTGGTTCTCCAAACATAATTTCCTCTTGAAACCTTGGATCTAATGACCAGTTATCCAACCCATCCAGGCTCAATGTTGTAACCATGTTTTGATACCATTTTGTAACATCCTCGACCTTCCAAAGACTTGGTAATGCTACCAACACAACCTTAACTTAGCCTTTAACTACTGGGCTATTCCACACAGAGATACTTGCAGAAAAACATACACATCCATATAAACATAGAATGACTATTCTACATATATATANAAATAACAGTAAGCCTACACATGCAGCATATACAACATACACATGCAATACTCATCAATTACAACATATGTACCATTACACCGCATGTAAATGAACATAAGAGTGGTACTTATCTTTTATTAGAAGACCACCAACTGCGTGCATACCTTCCATGAACCTCATAGCCTTAGACCGCACTGCTTATCACTCTCAACAGTAGGTCACCCCCGAGCTGGGACTAAACTTCACCAGGCAAGGGAATTCTAGGCTTGGCAAGGACAACAAGGAAGTTGCACAAAGCAACAAGAAGGATCTTTTATCCCAGGAGCCACTTACACCCACAACACACAGACCCTCATTCCCCACACACCTGCTCCAACCCAGGAGGATACACGTTCACTGATACAAGTCCATTGGCTAGTATACCTCCCTTACCTTGGGATTTAGCAACATGATGGACTAGAAGTCTCAGAGTATTGTGGCTGCTACAGGACTCCCTTCTAGGAGAACTCACTTCGCAACAAACTCTCTCACCTGAGAGAGCTGCTCACAGGTCTGATAACCAGTCTTTGACTCAGCTACAACTGGGTACGGTTGACAACAACAACAACAACAACAATGACAGTAGGGAAAAATAGGTATGGACACCCAACAAGACAACAGTCTAACACTAGGACATATCAATGCTCAATAGGAAATAGTTGACGACAACAAGCCACACTCAGTCCAAGAATTGCGTGGACGCAACAACCAATAATTATGACACAACCCAACTCTCCACAGAAGGAAACAAATCAAAATTGTTCAGTTACGAACTCAACTCTACGGGTGCAAATATATTGGGTTCATGGAATCGCACAGGTCGACTTTCCATTCTCCTTTTCAGAGATGTGTGGTTATCCGAGATTGATCACCGAGGTCTCAGGTTTAGACGGAGGATGGGAGAATGGCCTCACAAACTCATGCGAAGGATGGTTGAATGACCAGTGAACTACCAACATGATTTGACTCATAGGATTACTGGTTCCCTCGATTCGTGATGGATGCCCTGGTTCACGGTTAGACAGTGGGTCTAGAATGGAAATCCCCCCCCACAACACAGCTGACGCTTTAGCTTTTAACTGCATAAGACCAGGTCAACACTTGTCTTCCTGGAGCTGCATGCGCTCCATTTAGCCTATGTCCCCAGCCACCAGGAACTTAGGATAACAAAACATAATATGTCCACCTTAGTTTTTAGGAAATAATATTAAAATATTATTCCTCTAGAGGTAATCCCCCTAGCTTATCCCCTAGGCCCAAATACTTATCCCCCCTTCCTTACCCTACCTAGTGGAGCTTAGTCCCCCATAACTCTTCTTCATGGTCGGTCTACACGCAATAGTGTTTATATTTATATTAATGATCTGCATAATTACATATACAAACAAAATATCAGGCTCCTGGCCTAATCATCACATAAGGCTCCTAGCTTATTATAAATCGGCTCACTAGCCTAACAAACATGTTTATAATTCATATTTACAACTGGGGATCTACCAGGGGATATTACAATCCCCTCCCCTTATTTTTACATTGTCCTCAGTGCAACTTGTTTATACATATATAGTTCAAAAATTCTTCAAAAAGCTCCAAGCTATAGCTATTGGAATCCCATTATCCAGATTTACTTTCTAGCACCAATTCTGGTATCCATACAACAACTAAAACTCAATTGCTCTATCCTCGATAGTTGCTTCAAGAAAGAATTCAACTTATTGTTCCTTGTTACATGCTTCAATTAAATCTCATTGAAAGCACCGAATGGTTGTAGATCCACGATGTTCCATCCATTGATATACTCTCAGCAATGCTATGACTCCACAGACGTAAACACTCTACTCGTACACCTTTGATTAATAAGACTTCCATATCAACATGGTCTAGGCCAGGGTACCAAACCCCAACAACATTCCAACCAACGATCTCTCTTTCCCACATGCCTGTCCCACCCTAGGAGTGTACACCTTCACTGTCACACAGTCCATCGACTATTACACCTCCCTTTCCTTGGGCTTCAACAACAGGCCAGATCGAAAGTCTTAGAGCATCGTGGATGGAGGAGTTCCAACTGACCTCAAAGGTCTCCAATTGGCATTTTCCCCGAGCTACTCTTTGTAGTCAACATTCTAACTTTAGTCAACGTCATCTCATATGCATCGACCCACATGCAGTTATCATGAGAAAACATAAAATAATCCATTTAGGAACTCCAATTAGTTCAAAAGGAAATTCAACTTTTTTCCCAAAACATGAAATTCTATTTCATAATTCATCTTGGTTGTTGCCATATTATGAATGCAACCATCCTTGTGGTTTTCCACAACCACCAAACTGTATACCATTTTTCTTGCAATCCTTCATCTTGCATACAACCAACAATTGTCAGTATTTTCTGTACATCATAATTCAACATGTACAACACCTTATGCAATGATCTTAGAATTGCCTGCACCTAGCAATTCTATCATAATTACCAATCAATTTAACCAAATATAATGACTCGTCATTATATGCATATGCATGTTCATAATTAATAACAGTAAGTTTATTATTTCAATTTTCTGAACATAAAATTTTTTGTAGTCTTTATTCCTGTGACTACCTGGCTTGCAACTTTCCTATTGCAATGTTTAACAGTTCCTGAAATGTTCTCAATTTCATGAGTTAGCAACACTTCAGCCATTACTATAATTATTTCCATGCCCAAAATATATATACATGCACTCACAAAATGCATTCAACAAAGTGCATTTAAGTATACAATTCTATCACTTACTAATCATGAGTGCAATTCTCAATGCTTACTTATTTAGCGCACCTTGCATTGAATTACATAATGCTCTTTATCTCAGTCATGTATCTCACTATCCATAAGTTGGAATTCTGGCCAATGTGTTGACACATTCTCCACACACTTCCTATTGTCTTCCCAATTAATTGGATGCCTTACTTTTCGACCCGAACACTACACCAAGAATATAATTATGTGGTGTTCATTAGTGTTAGAAAAAAGGTTGCAACCCAAGTTTTATTTAAAAGTAGGTAGCTTTTAGTACCTGTGTGGCTCATAACCTTTCCATATCCATACCTTGCCATATCCAACCAGGTCGTGGTCTCATACATGACTAGGTTACTGGCATTCATTCCTATAACAAGTTCTTATCTTTTAATTCTTTGGTTATTATCCCATGACCAAATTAACATGACATTCTACTGTGTCAGTGTGTGCATTCAAAAGCTAAAAAGATTTGAATTAATACAAGACTCCAGCCTTTACCACATCCAGTGGTATGCATTCAATAATATAACCCTGTGATTTTATAAAATAACTCTGACTGAGGAAATTGTTACCAAAATTTCCTTTCAACAATTATGCAAAAAGAGTAATAAAAACTCATACCTGCATGATTGCCATTAATAAATTTTATGCTACCTGAAACTTTGATGGCAGTAGAATATTTCATGCTTCTTTTATCAAACTTTTAACCAACACTTCAGCTCTCTATTTCTTCACTCCTTATGCAACAACATCACCAACAACACTTGCAAACACACAAGCATTCTTTCTTCTAGCTGACTCAACCAGTCGTAACCATACTAGCTGCCACAAAAATTGCAGCAACTTCTTTCCCATGTGCAACTTTTCCTTGTTGAACCGAGAAGTCTTCAATTCTTCCCGGGTTCTTAAATCTTCTTGTGCTCTCACTGTGATCACTGCGCATGATCATTCCTACCCTGAGCACTTTCGACGTACTGCCCCTACCTCAATGGGGTCTGTTGACCTCCTGGTCAAAGGATATTTCAATCTTCTCAGTCGAATTGACTCTTCGGGCTCGTGATTGAACCCAAAACAATTATACATAGGTCCCCTTTCCTTCTGTGTGCAGGTCCTGACAGACCCGCAGGCTATTCCTACGCGCTTCCAAAACTCCAAGTTTTAGGCACTGGCCCCTTTTTCATTAGCCCTTTCCTTCTTAAGACCATGGGGTATGACCTCATGAAAATATGCGATTGCGGGCGTGTCCAAGGGTGGTTTTAGGCCAACCTAATTTTCTACCCGCAATTCACCTCCAACTATCACACATCACTTTGTTAAAACTGTGGTATAAATTCAACCCCGCTCTCAAAGTTTTAACATCTGAGTAAGTTCTGGCCCCACAATCCAGCTCGTCCGTCGATCTCCAATCCCATGGCGATGATCCACGATCAACGATTTCTATCTATCCTCCTTCCACACATGATCCTAGATATACACGACCTGTCAACACATAGATCCCTTCCAAATCAACGGCTACGGTTGATTCCGACTCTTCGGACCTTGGGAGTTTCAATTCTCAACTATCTTCTTTTCCCCGTATGAAAATCTTCCAGAGTGGAAGATCTATTGAAACTTGTCCTCAACAATCGTACGGTTCTAATGAATTACAACTCTCTGACCTTCAGGAGTTCTCACGTCTCTACACACACAAATCTCTAGAGTGAATTTTCCCAGAGTGACAGATCTTCTGCCATGCGTCCTCTCCAAATCAACGACCCTGGTTCTCTTCGAGACTTCGACTCTTTTCAACCAAGACCAGATCAATGGTCATTCTACCTCCTCCTCGATCAATGATCGAGATCTCCTTCGGGACTTCAACGCTTTCACCCTCTGCTTTCCTCCGGAGTGCTTTGTTCCCATAGTTCCATATCTGGTGCTGCATGTCCTCCTTCACATCGACGACTCTCGTCGTTTCAGGATATTCCAAAATACAACTTCTCAGAAATCCCGGAGTGAGATCCTCCAAAGTTCACGATCTGGTGACACCTTTCCAACCCATATCAACGGCTCCCAGCTACTTTAGCTGTTTAGGCTTCGACGATTTCAAACTTTCGAACTTTGCATTCTCTTGGAGTGTTTTCACCCAGAGTTCAAGATCTGTCGCCACATTCCCTTCTGGATATGACGGTCTAGATTTATTCTCACAACTGATTTGAAGGCTGTTATCTCTCCTCCTCCTGATATTTTGACTTCTTCCACCTTGGAAGATTTGTCAATGTTCAAAGCCTTCGACCTTTGACCTTTCTCTTGCGAGTCCGCCTCTTGGATCTCGTCTTCACTCTCATAAGTGTTATATCTTCTGAGCTTTAGGACTTAGAATGAGTCCGTCTCCCATGCACTCCTTGCATTATCTCTTTTGATCTTTTCTATTTACTCAGTCTCCTAAGGGTCTCGGCCCTTCTGTTTCCTTTCAAAGGAAAACTTTGTGCCCTCCTGACAACCTTCTACTCAAAGAAAACCTTGCTGAGCGTTTTCTACAGAGTGCTCAAAAGCTTTGTGAGTATCTTACTTTGATACTCTTCTCCCTGAACGTGACAAAGAGTTCTCTCTGTGCACACTTGCACTCGCTCGATGCCCATCTGGCAGAGCCCTACAGAGTTCTCAGTGACTCTATCTCTCTTTGAACTCAACACAGAGTTCTTCCTATGCACTCCTTGCACTTTTGTTGATGAAGGTTCAACGATATCTCTATCGATATTCTTTGAGGTTAAATTACCTCTGTCAATGCACTCCTTGCAGACAATGTGCATTGCTTGCACTCGAAACTCAAAGAAAAGAAACAATTGAAACTCATTCAATACTTCATCAGTTTACGCATTCAAACCAATCTGATTTAAGAAAACGTTCAGATTTCATTTTCTTTTTGAGCTCTTCTCTGCTCCGTAATCATTTTCGGGCACTAGCCCCTTTCTCTCAGTCCCCAACCCACACGACCATGGGTCATGACCAAGCGCTAGATCAATAAGCGCTTACTCAGGCCTTTGGCCTTCAGCTTCGAAAGATTTCCAGGCACCACGCAAAAATCTCTCAGAGTTCTGGATTACCAAACTCGCGAATTAGAGTGGATCAACAGTCGACGTCTACCCAACATCCAACGACTGACACTTACTATGGAACCTCAAGTGTCTGAGTTCCGGGTCTTCGAGTCTTCGGAGCTTCGGAGGATCTCGCATTCGCACATCCGAACTGTTAATCTACGAACATTCCCAATCACCTTTGGTGATGTCATTATGTCACATCACTTAAAGTTTTCCAATTGCGGGGGCATGCAACGGTGGTTTTGGAGTAACCCGCCTTCCATCCCGCAATTCTTTTGACGCTGACACATAACCCCTAGGTGAAACCACAGTTTTGATTGCGGGACCGCCTTGGAGAATTAACTCCCATGCAACTTGGATCCCCGCAATGCATCATGGCCATTGATCTTGATGTATCGTGATCAATGCCAGTGTGGGTCCTCCGACCCTTAAAATCGTTACATAACCTTGGCCCCACTAACCATGCTCATATAGAGTGCCACGTGGCAGAATACCAGCGGTTGACTCATGGCCCAATCAGATTGGTGTCACACGTCACGTTCCATATGGCATTTCAAACTTCTACGGGTTCGAAATGCACTGGAACATGGCACACATCCCATGTATCCACGTACATCCAAGTGATGTCATCATGACTCACTACTTCGACTCTTCGGGAGCTTTCACCCTTCACTACTGCATTTGAACTTTTAATATTGGTTTGATCCAATG
Organism: Picea sitchensis; assembly: GCA_010110895.2. Taxonomy (NCBI): domain Eukaryota; kingdom Viridiplantae; phylum Streptophyta; class Pinopsida; order Pinales; family Pinaceae; genus Picea; species Picea sitchensis. The sequence goes on along the minus strand of SNQJ01S0029685.1, from coordinate 157,784 downwards.
GTCGAGATCTCCTCTCCAGATCTACGGTGTAGATCTACTTTGGAGCTTTGGGCTTCATCCCTTCTCTTGTTTTTGGCATCAGACTTCACTAAAGTCGTGAAGTCCGAAGGGCTTCTAGGTTAACCCTTCTACACCTTCCCCAGATTCGATGGTCGTAAGGAATTTCCCTTCCTTTCGAACAGATCCTACGGCGCAATACAAACCCTGTTACTTTGCGGATTTCCAAAGGAATTCACGGTTAACAGCCTCGCAACATTACCAGATCTGATGGTCATGGAGGATTTTCCTTCTCTCGAAAAAATCTTAAGGCCCACATTACTCTGCGGCCCAACACCACTTCTGTCATGGTTTTATGACACCGCTACTCTTCCTGAGCTTCGTAACACGTCTAAGGTAACTTCTTCGCACTCAGGAAGGTTCTGAGGTTCAAAATTGGTCCTTCAACCACAATTTCCTCTTGAAACCTTGGCTCCAATGACCACTTATCCAGCCCATCAAGGCTCAGTGTTGTAACCATGCTTTGATACCATTTTGTAACATCCCCGACCTTCCAAAGACCGGGTAATGCTACCAACACAACCTTAACTTAACCTTTAACTACTGGGCTATGCCACACAGAGATTCTTGCAGAAAAACATACACATCCATATAAACATAGAATGGCTATTCTACATATATATAACATAATAATGTGGAAATAACAGTAAGCCTACACATGCATCATATACAACAAACACATGCAATACTCATCAATTACAACATATGTACCATTACACCCCATGTAAATGAACATAAGAGTGGTACTTATCTTTTATTAGAAGACCACCAACTGCGTGCAGACCTTCCACGAACCTCCCAGCCTTAGACCACGTTGTTTATCACTCTCAACAGTAGGTCACCCCCGATCTAGGACTAAACTCCACCGGGCAAGGGTATTCTAGGCTTGGCAAGGACAACAAGGAAGTTGCACAAAGAAACAGGAAGGATATTTTATCCGAGGAGCCACTTACGCCCACAACACACAGACCCTCATTCCCCACACACCTGCTCCACCCAAGGAGGATACACCTTCACTGATACAAGTCCATCGGCTAATATACCTCCCTTACCTTGGGCTTTGGCAACAGGCTGGACCAGAAGTCTCAGAGTACTATGGATGCTATGAGACTCCCTTTCAGAAGAAATCACTTCCCAGCAGACTCTCTCACCTGGGAGAGCTTCTTAGAGGTCTGATAACCAGTCTTCGACTCAGCTACAACCGGGTACGGTTGACTGCAACAACAATAGCAAGAGGAACAGGGAAAAACAGGTATGGACACCCAACAAGACAACAATCAAACACTAGGACATATCAATGCTCAATAGGAAATAGTCGACGATAGCAAGCCACACTCGGTCCATGAATTGCATGGCCGCAACAACCAACAGTTATGACACAACCCAACTCTCCACAAAAGGCAACAACTCAAAACGGTTCAGGTATGAACTCGGATCTGTGCATGCAGATAGACTGGGTTCAAAGAATCACATAGGTTGGCTTTTCATTCTCCTTTTCAGAGATACGTGGTTATCCGAGATTGACCACCGAGGTCTTGGGTTCAGACGAAGGATGGGAGAATGACCTCATGAACTCACACGGAGGATGGTTGAATGACCAACGAACTACCAACATGATTTGACTCATAGGATTATTGGTTCCCTCGATCTGTGATGGATGCCCTGGTTCACAGTTAGATAGTGGGTCGAGAATGGTAAGCCCCCCCCCACAACATAGCTGACGCTTCAACTTTTAACTGCATGAGCCTAGGTTGACACTTGTCTTTCTAGAGCTGCATGCGCTCCATTTAGCCTACGTCCCCAACCACCAGGAACTTAGGATAACAAAAGATAATATGTCCACCTTTGTTTTCAAGAAATAAAATTAAAATATTATTCCTCTAGAGGTAAGCCCCCTAGCTTAGCCCCTAGGACCAAATACTTAGCCCCCGTTCCTTATCCTACCTAGTGGAGCTTAGTCCCCCATAACTCTTCTTCGTGATCGGTCTACACACAACACTGTTTATATTTATATTAATGATCTGCATAATTACATATACAAACAAAATATCGGGCTCTTGGCTTAATCATCACATAAGCCTCCTAGCTTATTATAAGTCGTCTCACTAGCCTAACAAACATGTTTATAATTCATATTTACAACTAGGGCTCTACTGGGGGATATTACACTGCTGCTCTAAATTGATGAAAAGGAAATCTATCTCTGTGTTGCTTCCCTATTACAAAACCTTCACATAATTTGTTACCAGGATTTGTGAAAGAGGATAAACCTCTTACTAAATTCTTCATTTGCAGCATAGAAGGAGATCCAAAATTAAGGTGTCCTAACCTTTTGTGCCAAATCCAAGACACATTAACTGAGGCCTTCAAAGAAGTTACATTTGGTTCCATTCTCATCAAAAACATCCTATTTTCTATCATAGGAACTTCAACAACTAGGGCAGTATTGTTAAAAATCCTACCAAACCTTCCTTCAAAAACAATCTTGTAATTTTTAGAGTTTAGTTTCCCTATGCTAATCAAATTGTGCCTTAAACCTGGAAGAAACAAAGTATTTTGTACATACATAACACCTCCAATCTTGACTTTTATGGAAAGGGTACCTTTACCCATTATATCCGCTTCATTATCATTGCCAAAATTTACTTTTCCCTTCACACTCTCATCTAACTTTACAAACAGACTTTTGTTTCCTGTCATATGATTTGAACAACTACTATCTAAATACCATGTAAAATCATCTTTAGCTTCAAGGCAATTACTTGTAAGAAACAAAGTTTGAGAGATTTCACCTTCTTCCTTGCTGAAATTTGCTTGAGAGGTGTCTCTCTTCTTCTTAAAGCAATAGCTTTCAAAGTGACCATCTTTATTACAATAGCTGCAATGAAAAATGCCTCTGCCAGAGCTGCTACTTCTTCCTCTACCTCAGCCACCTCTTCCTCTACCTCTGCCACGACCTCTACCTCCTCTAAAAAAAGGAGTAGAAGCTTTAGTCATGGTAGATGAAAATTGCTTCTTCTTCTCTTCAACTTTCAACTTACTTTGAAAAGCCTGATCAAAAGGTTCCTCATTCTTTTTCAACCTGTTTTCATGAACTTGAAGACTACCGAATAAATCGGTAAGGGTTAGCTGAGATAAATCCCTTGAATCTTCTATAGCAATAGTAATTGGATCAAACTTTTTGGGAAGACTTCTTAAAACCTTTTCAACAATCTTCCTATCTTCAAGTATTTCACCATGAGCATGAATAACATTTACAATATTCTGAACTCTAGTGATAAAAGATTCAACATTTTCACTTTCTTTCATAGATAGAAACTCAAAATTTCGTCTCAACATCTAGAGTTTAACAACCTTTACATTGACAGAACCTTTATAAGCTTTTTCCAAAGTTTCCGAAGCATCATGGGACTTACTACATTCTACAATCTTAGAAAAAATTGTGATGTCAACTCCAGTTTGAAGGATGAACAAAGCTTTGGCATCCTTTTTCATGTTCTCCTTCAACTCTATCTTCTGATCAACTGGTAATGCAGTATAAGTAGCTTGATCATCTGGCTCTGTGTACCCTGTAGAAACAAGCATCCATAAATCTTGTGAGATGAGCAAAGTTCTCATCCTCACAGTCCAATACTCATAATTTTCCCCATAGAAAAGAGGAATTTGGTACTTGACTGAACTGTTATTTTGGGCCATTGTCTCCTTCTTCTGGCTGCAAACAACCACAAATTGAAAACAACTACAAACTTGGCTTTGATACCAAATGAAGGATCTGTTATAGGAATTATGTGCTCATAAGAGTCACACCCAGAAAAAATGCAGACCCTGATTAAACTGCTTAACAAAAATGTCAAAATACAAAAAAATGAATACCAATCAAAGAAACTACAGAAATAGACCTCACACTCAGGAAAAAAATTACTGTGTTTCTGAATACTCTTGTCTATGCTTTATTTCTGAAAGAAAAGAGATACAAAGTACCTATGTTACAACTATAAATCAAAGAGGGAAACAGAGCATCCTCTGTTCCACAAAATGCCAAAGAAGAAAATATTTCTCTGTCACAACATTCGTTCACACAAAAAAACTTTGTTTGATGGCAAATCAACCTAACAGTTAAATAGCTGAACTGAAATACTAATGCAGCCGATAGGAGTAGAAACGTGCAGTGTTTGATCAACACATGACAGCTACTGTTACACAGCTCGAACATCTGTCATAACTGAATGCTGAAAATTTGGGCATCACATTTTTTCAATAAATACATCAATCTTTGTCTTAAGTTAGAGACACTATCTTTGCCTTAAAGTTCTGAGGAGAACTGTAAGGCGATCCCGTTTGATAGGAGAGTAAGAGATATAGGATCGTTAATAAAATGTATAAACAAATATTTAAGTCGAAAGGCGTATACCTATTGGAGATGGGCACAATTAATCACCTTTTAATCTAAAATTCTAATCTGATGGCTAACAATTGAAGATGTTGGCATATTCTTAGTCCTGTTTACTTTTTAACATTTACCTAATCATATTAAGAAATTACTGTACCACCATATGATTGCCACGTTTAACTGATTAACCTTTGGAATTACCACATTTGAAATTAACTTTTAGATTTCCTCAGAGCTATGTGCGTTTCAGCTGTCCAGGGGAAGCTTTGGCATCGCCTTTGGCGTTCACCAGCCACTTTGCGGCTGTGCTAGTTATACAAAGTATGCAGACACTTATAGAGAAGCTGTTGGACTTTCATAATAGTTTTGGATGACTATTGGCATTCCTGACTAAAGGCGAATGCATAGAATGCCAAAGGGTGCACAACTGGGGCTAGAATTTGGTATGCAAGCTCTGGAACTGTGCACACATGATATTATTGGTGCCAAATTCCATAGAATTAGTGGGATCACGAACCCCTTGACCCCCTCTGAGGCACTACCCCTTGATGGAGGTCTACCTAAATCCTATTGGAATTTTACCTGGATTAATGAGAGCTTCCCTGCCAAAGTGATCTTGTTTGTGTCTGTGCTCAGATCGGATCATAGAACCACGGTGAAGCAGTCAAAAGGGAGCGCCTAATGTCTTTATAATGAAATATGAGAAACTAAAAAATCTATAGTAAAACCCCTTCACCCAAAGCACTGAAGAACGTACCCAAACAACTAAAAGGCTAGAACCCGAATGAAACCCTTGTAGGTGTTGTAGATAGTGTTTCCAAGGGTGGCCATATACACCAAGCTTAGCTTCCGTATTAAACCAGCTCTGCAAATTTGTTTCTATCTCGATATACGGGGAGTTATTTGCTGATCTTGGAGATATAACAAAGATGCAGAATATAACAAAGATGCCAACTCTCTCTAAGGCAGCACTCAAAAGGAACGTTGAAATCATTACTTACAATCTTTGGGTTGATGGGCACGAGGAACCACCCATGTTCTAAAAATATTTTAAAACATCGGCCATCAGAGAGTTGTATCAGTCTTTCAGACTTCATTCTCAGAAGAGCACAACTCAAAGTATAATAAATCAGCAAAGAACTTTCACTCAACACTCCCTATCCTCTACCAGTTATGGAAGCCAGACAATCTTCTTTTTCTTTCAACCAGCATGGACTGTAATTCCTCATTAAATTTTCTAGGTTATGTTTAGCTTGAATATTTGTAATCTCTCAAACAAAGAACAAAGTTATATTTCTAATATAATTTGCTAATTTTTTATGTGGCAAAAACAGTAAAATCTCAATCTTATATTTTCTTCTTAAAAAGCCATACTCGCACTCTTTTTTAATATTATAAAATGCATTTGTCCCATATGTTATCACTATTTTCTAACATTATAATTTGATTTTTTTATAAGTGGAATATCCACTAAGTTTCAAAAGTGCTCACACATTTCATATTAAAAAATCTTAAAAACATTATAAATTTATTATTTATTATAATTTTACTATGGTTTAAATGATTAAAATTATAATTTATATATTAATTAATTAATTTATAATTTATTTTTATTTATTTATCTATAAGTAAAAAAAAAAAAAAAGTATTTGGTGTAGATAAATATGTTTTGTTAAATTTTAAAAGATCTAATACAAAATGATAATTAAATCAAAACAAAGAGTATATTTACCAATTTTATAGTATCCCTTTTATATGGAGATAATTACAACACAGTGATGCCTCTTGCTCACATAATGCTTGAGTGGTTGTGGTATGATTCCTCTTTTTCATATTTGAGTGGTTGTGGTTTGAATAAGAATGAGGTTCACAATATTCACAAAGGCAGCCAACCAAGGGATTTGACCTTGTGATAACCTACTAGTAATTAAGAGCACTCGAGCTAACCCACCAACTACTCCATAAACAATTTATAATAAATAACCTTGAAATTAAAGTGCAATACACCTTATCTTATCCTCATTTTAAAAGTCAAGCTTCCACCCAATGAGAGTAAAGCAATCTTATCCTCTTTTTAGAAGTCAAACTTCCACCCAATGAGAGTAAAACTATGATCATGTACTTAATGTACAAGCACATGCTAATTAACATGAAGAATGAGAAATTTCCTACCTAAGTTTCAAACATTAGTAAAAATCAGTAAGGTTTGAAAATAAGTTGGACTAGACATCAAATTTCTTCACTAAAACATTATGGGTAATGGAGAAGGCTCTAGAACATTATGGGTAATGGAGAAGGCCCTAGAACACTATTATAACTAAGTTTAAAATAAAATGTGGAGTAATATGAACACTAAGAATACGATAAAGTTGAATTACTACAAAGAAATCATTAGCCTCAAGTTCAAAAAATAAAATAATTATTGTAAAGATAAAAACAAATTTTCATGAACTTCATAATGAAAGAAGACATTGGACAAGACCTAAAACACCTTGGTACAAAAGAATATGTAAAATCTATGAAACAAATGGTGCACAAGATGAAAAACACTTTTTCTTGGAATGTACAAAGACATTAGATCTATTTTTTTAATCATTTATAATAAAACTCAACTCCACATTTTGTTAACTCATATAAAGACGTTAGATCTATTTTTCAAAACATTTATAATAAAACTCAACTCCACATTTTGTTAACTCATATAAATCAAAGGGTACTCAAATTTTCATTTCCAAGTTATTCAACAATAAAAACAACTTTATAAAGCAAAGTAATTAATATAGGTTTATAGCTCTGATACAATAAAGTAATAAAGTTGGTCTTGGTAAACAATAATCATCATCATCATTATAATGAGATTAATGTGTTCATATTTAATATTATAGACAATCATTAACACCATTCAATTTAGTTAATGTCATTCAATTTAGTTACCTTGGAGTAAACAAGTGAGGAGCTATATTAACTTCCTAATTTTACCAACTTGATAAGAAATTGTTAATAAACTTGTAAATAATTATCAATATAAAAAATAATTTTTATTGAGTATTTATTACTGGTCCAAGTTTGATAACCAACCCCTTTTTATATAAACTTTATTATGAAAATCCTTGAGGCAACATGTCTTTAGGGATTTAGATCCTAGTCCAACAAAGATTTAGGTAGTTTAGTCTAGTTTTGAGTATAATAGTATGCATAATACTACACTTGTGCCTTATTTTGCATAAATTAATTTTACATCTCTACACTGACACGCTATCGTATTAATGTGACATAACTTTATATGGAGATTATGTCTACATTAAACCTCCCCTTTATTAAGTTTAGCGTTTAAAGAAATGATGTTCTAATGGTTGAGGTTAAATAGTAAAATCTTTGAGTTATAAAGATAGAGACTCATGTCAAATTTTATAAACAAGTTATATTGAAGTTTTTTATTCAAGAATTAAATCTATTTAGTAATTAAAAAAAAACATTCCGAGAAATGATTTTTATATTTAAAATAAAATAAAGTATTAAACCTTATAAAATTGTTAATATTGACTTA
>SNQJ01S0029685.1:127670-140135 GCA_010110895.2 Picea sitchensis | reverse complement strand
AGAGAGAGAGAGAGAGAGAGAGAGAGAGACTAGTAGTGAAACAAGGGCAGAACAGTAGGAAACAAGACACCTCCGCCAACAATGGAATGGTGGATATGTAGAGGAAAATGGAGGCCTCGTGTTTTTTTATCCTTTATGATCCAACTTTTGGGGACCAAAATCCTTCAAATGGGAAGGTGTGATCCGAATTGGATCTTGACAAATGCTTGTAAATTTTGTAAATAAACGTGTTTTTTTTATTTAATTTAATTTTGTCTTTTGGCACAATGGGAAGGTGACATGAACAACTATGAAAGTTGTCATTCCAAAGGAAAACCATTAAAAAAAATGAGGGTTTTAGTGAATAAAGGGAGAGATGAAGGATAATTTGGGAGAATAGTGGCATAAATGAAATATTGAAGAGGGAAACTTGCTTGAAGTTTGGTGGACGAAGGAGTTATTGAGCTTGTCTACACTGAGTGAAGGTGTCTCTAATCCATGGTCATATGGAACTTGTATTGTTGTTGAGTATAAATACACAAACTATGTGTATATGTCACCCCGTTGTAATTATCTCCCGAGCTTAATAGAAAAATATCCGTTAAATGTGAAATTTGTATGTAGTTTTTTCAATTTTGTGACTTTGCCTATATATGGAGTTCTTTTTTGAGTTGGATTAGTTTCTAGAATGGTTTGGCACATTGTGAATCCATTTCTAATTAATGGTAACTCCATCACATAGAATTTTGTTAATTGGATTGCCTTGGTTTATAGTTTATGATTTCCCCTTTAAATCATGATGTGCTTGGGTTTCCAACCTTGCAAAGAAAAGATGTGTATCAATTTCTTTTTGAATTAATTCATGGGTTTTCCTAGTTCAAATTAGATGCTCTGGGCCATTTGATATTTTGGGATTGGGTTGGTAAGTATAAGGAGCATTTTAACTTTCTCTATTTCCTCGATTGAATATGGTAGGGATTAATTTGTGATTTTGAGCCATACACTTGGTTGAATTAGTTTCAAATTCAGACTCATCTACTGTCATTTACTCATCCAAATTTGGAGGTCCCATGTAAGCTCAATTCACTGCTTTTGACACAACTACCATCCCTGACAATTTTCATTCCACCAAGGAATGCTGCAAAAGAAGGAAACCAAAGTAATGCCAATGGCTAGAGGTGGAATCACGCCACAAAGAAGCATTGCATTTTGATTTTTTGTCTACATGTAGAAGCTTAGCCTTTAAAATCCAACATAGGTGCATGTTGTGAGTCTTTTGGTGGTTTGCAGATATTATTGGAAATTGATATAACATTTCCCAATTTGGAAAGGCTATTTGTTGGAAAAGACATGTAATTTTCCTAGCGAGATTTTGTTGGCTTAAGAATGAGAAAATATTTCCAAAGGTCTAGAATTAAAAGTTTGCAGGAATGTTGAGTTAAAATATTAATTCAAGGACCTCTAGAACACATGCAAGGTAAACCAAGTAGTTAACAAGCTTGAAGGCAGAGTTCTCAAAAACCATACCAATGAGTCGAGCCTTGAAACCAATGAGCAAAAAACTAAATTGAATTCCACAAAGGATATGTGTTGACAAAATGGATAGACCATGGGCCCACTGTATATGGATCATATGACTGAACATTGACAAGACACCTCACATCGTTTCTCACAATGCATTGCTCAAAATTCTCATTAATGTGCCCCACTCATTTGTGAATCTTCAATGTGCCTCAACCCTAACTCTATCGTGACTAGTCAATACACCTTGGTCCTCCTCACACAAGACTCACCATTGCTCACTCACATGAATCATGTTGTAGCATGATTCCAAATTACAAATGAAGTGTATTCTTCATGACAAAGTGGCTATTTCATAGATATGAATAATGATTTTAAAAATTGTTTTATGATTTTTTAGATGCTTCATGAGATTGGCACCAAAACAATGAGAAAACATGTTAAAGATCCACCAATTTGGGGCCCACGATATTGGGAGCTTGTGGGATCTTCTTTTCAAACAAGGATCTTCTACAAGTTCCCTATATGATATTACAAAAGGAATTGTTATTCAAGTAGGGTATTGCTCTTACCATCAAGATATAGGCTCTGTAAAGATCTATTTCCATTGTTCTATTTTCCATATGTATGGTCATCTTAGGAATACATGCCCAAAGAAGGATGTCCTTGAAAAAGAGGATGATGTTGAAGGACATATGGAGGAAGTTGAGTAAGAAGATTCCTTGAAGAAGCCACTCAATCCTTCTTCTCTTAAGGTAAGAAAAAATTTGGAGGAGCCCTCTTAAGTTATTATGGATAAAATTATTCAATATATTTCTCACGCTAAAGGTATGTCTCCTAGTCCTAAAAAAGGCTAGTCATGGAGGGTGAGTTTGAAGAGAAAGGAGAAATAAGGGAGGAAAATGTAGGCTCAACGATCCCTATTCATAAGAAGCCTTTAATGTTTGTAGATGTGCTAATCATGAAGGATTCCCATAAGAAAAAGAAGAAATTTATTACGAAGACTCCCCCTCTGGTGGATATAGACACTGTAGACAGTCAAGAAGAATCTAATGAGGTGGAAAATTTTCTTTCTATTAAAAATGTTCCCCTAAAATTTTTTCCCAAAAGGAAGGAGTCAAATGACTTTTCTCCCTATGAAAATTCCCCATCCCTTAATGTAGGAGGTTGTTCATGGAAAGGAAGAAATAATTTCCCTAAGAGGAAGTTTGTATATTCCACTCATAGTATCTGTTAGGGTCCTAACCTACCTAACCCATCAAGTAGATAGAATAATATGTTTCTCTATGTAATAAAGGCCTTCATTAGTAAATAATGCCTATGTAATAATGTGAACACGTTTAATGTAAGAAGACTTACTAGAAGGCTCTGCCTCTAGAAATTTCTTCTTCTAGAATGTTCTCTAGAAGATAGAAATAATATAAATAGGGGCAGAATGTAAGTTTTAAACCTGCGAAGTAAAGCAATGCATATATATTCTTAAGCAAGAAAAAAATTAATCAATGGCTCATGTTATTGCACAGTTTGTAGCTAGGTCAAATGGCTAGAAGGTAGAGGTCAAACTGGTGTAACAGGAACCTTCCCCACCCATTGTCACCTCAATGGGGAGGTTATCCCAGGGGAGATGTCCCCAGTATCCTGGGGTTTTGAAGAGGCTAAAGTATAAAGGTCAAAGAAGAAGTTCCCCGTCACAGGTTACCACCAAGGTTAGATAGTCCGACTAATCAGCCAATAAAGAAGTGTATGCCCAAATCATAACACCTGCCTGGAACAAGACAAACATAAAAATAATATATGCAAGCTATGATTCGGTGGGTTAGTACTTCATATAAATATCTGACATCAATATGTAAGCAATGTAAAGCAACATATATTACTGAGATCAACGTTTTATCAATATAGCAATGGAAAAAATATCAATTCATCAATAACTATTGAGATGATGTGGCCAACAATGTATTTAATCAATCTTTCACTCAATAAATGATTTCAACCATCATATAATTGCTTATCATCAAAAGGTGTTGCGTCAAGATGGAGTAACCAAGTATGACGTTAGCCTAGTTAGGGTTTCAAATTTAAAAGTTTTGAGAGGTTGTTTGAACACTTTCACTTCAACGTTGTGGATTTAAGATCAGTGCCTAGGGGTAGATAAAGTCAAATAAAGAGAGAACACAAAGTTGAAGGGATGAAGGCTAAGGACAAGAGGGAAGGGTTCTAGAGTGCTGCAATGGCAGGGTCCTAGAATCAAAACTCTAGGGGAAAGAGGCTCACTCTAGTGTTGCTTAAGCAAGGCCTCGTGCTCTTTCCTCCTTCCTTAGGTCAAACTTGGAAAAACGGCTAGCATAAAAGATGAGTTAAAACAAGAGAGTGAGGTGAGGGAGAGTGTTGCAATGGCAAAGCTCTATCACCAAACCCTAGAATATGGATGGCCCTAGGTGTAGATAACCTAGGCCTGGGACGTCCCCTCCTTCTTAACCTACAAAAATCACAACTAGCATAAAGGAAAAGGTGAAAAGAGTGTAGCAAAGGATAGGCTCTTCTTTCCTTCTTCAATGGATGAATATTTCTCTTTTAGGGGACATGAAACAAGGACCTACTTGTGTGCTTGTCACCTAGGGTTTCAAATTAGAAAAACTTATAAGTAAATGCAAGAATACTAACCTACAACCATTCAATCAAGAAGTTTTGCAGGAAAAACACTTACATATCAAGAAGAAATAGCAATGCAAACCCTAGTTGTAAACCTTCCTTCAAGAGAAATGCAAAATATGCCAAGAAAATCCTTCCATCAACAAGTGTGCCTCCTTTAAAAGACCAAATACCCAACAAGGGCGCAAAAAATCAGACCTCACAAGAGAGTGAGTTGTTGTGTTATGTCAAAATGAGGATAAAACACCTCAGTATATACTGTCTCATGACCTTTAATTAAAATTAGGTCATTAAAAATAGCTGACAAGGCTACAAACCAAAAATCATACTGTTTTTACATTAAATGTTTTCTAAAACCCTAAATGAGAAAAATATGAGATGTCAAGCCCTCTTGAGGGAGATGTTAGGCTCTTTTGGGGCTAGTCCAGCATCCAGAAGTCAGACGTTAGCCCTTCTTGGGTTCCTCCAAGATACCACACGTGCCAACCATCCTATCAAGCTGCCACACACTCAAGGTGACGTCAAGGCCTCTTGGGTGACGTCCTGGTCATCAAAGGGAAACACTTCATCTGAAAAGGGTCAACCCCCCTGGGCTGGTTTCAACCAAAGTGTACTGGATGGAACATCCTTCTTCTTCTCATGTGCAAGAGCTCAATCCAATCATTGTCCTGTCTCTGCCCCTGATGGGGTCCCAAAAACCATCTGATGAGCTCTTCATCCCCATGGAGGTCCAAGCTAATCATCTCCCCATGTGTACCAGTCCAACTGGTACCTGTCTATCGGGCATGGTCTTGTACATCAAAAACTTCGCCCTCCATGGGCTCATTAGTCACAAGGATCATAGAAATTTCAATCACATTTCATCATTAATTTGATCAAACATATGCATAAAACCCCTGATATATCAATCAATAGCTCGAAGACCCTACAAAAGCCTACAATACAAGGTTGAAAAGAGAGACAAGATACCCTATTGGGCTAGCATCCATAAGTATAGGAAAGTCACCAAGTGGTTTCATCCAAGCCATGTAAAATGAGGTGGTGTGGATAAGGGATGTCCTAACATAAGGGTAGAGTGAAATTCAGAGATGCATGGTTTACCTGTGGGTGCCTTTGTAGAAGGTGAGCTATACCTGTCATGGATGCAAATTTTTCCAAGCCCCTTTGCCTTTATTCTTTTCTTTATTTTTTATTTTCTTCTTTCTTTTTCTTCTTTCTTTTTCTTCCAAGAGCTAACTAGAGGACACTGCCTTGGCGTGGTGACCAGAGCTAATAGTGTTACCCACAAGTACTTTCACAAAAATGATAAGGCTGGCTCGTGATGAGACCCCCTTTCCCTTGGCCATGCAACCAAAGGTCACTGCCCTGGCATGGTAACCAGATAATGGAAATGTCATGTTGTTAGGTACCCATGAACATAATAGGCTAGCTTGTGATGAGACCCCCTATCCTCTTGGCTAGGTATTGTATTTTATTATTTTCTTTGGGTCCCTCTTGTTTCTTGCTGAGAGGATTTTTAGTGCCTTCTCGGGGATCCCTGGGAGAAGCATCTCGAGGTTTTATTTCTAGGCTTTTATATTTTACCAGTTGCTTTTACCTTCTGGGCCTTTAGCCCCTTCTTCCCACTAGATAAGGTGCAACCCTACAACAAGACATCCTAATTCCTGGACTAGGGGAAAGGGATAGATGAGCGAGAGACAAGATGCAAAATGATTATATGATGGGAGCGGACAATGGCTCTTCAGAAAACCCGCTAAGTGGCAAACCAAAACCTATGGGTACAGGCTTGCTAAGATACCCTATCAATCCCCCCAATCATGGTCAAGTGGGTTAATGTAAGATCCAAGCAGTTGTTAGAAATAAAAGGACTTAGATGCATACATTTGAAGCTTATAATGATCAAAAGTGACACATACCATGATACTTGGACCAATTACCTCATGGAGAAAGAGCCTTCTATGATACAGGACTAGGCCGATGGTGATGGATGCTGCTGCTGCTGATAAGACAAGTCTGATGAAAGAAGAGAAGGATGGGCCCTCCAGGGCCATGCTCAGGTCAATCCTATTATCGGTACTCCATGTCTAGGACCTATGGGCCTTAAGACATGATCTCCTAGTTATCCCACGAAATTGGGGATAACAACTCATACACAGAGTACACAGAGATTTTATACCGGAAACCCTCAACCGGGAAAACCTTTCTTATATTCATTATATCGAATTTCACCATTCACCATACAATATATACAATGTTTTTAGGTATTCTGTAGATACCAAAGCCCTAATCCCCTAATCTGGGTTTAATTTACAAAACCGCTAAAAATAGCAAAAAAAACCAAAAAAAAAAAATTCGGGGCGCTACCCAGGACTACCGCCCGTTGTCGAATGCTGCACGTAACCACGGGGGGCATACCTGCCCCCCCCCTAGGACCTCCCTAGTAAATATCCTGGCGCACATGGCACAAACAGAGCACTAGTGTGAGGGATCATCAGGCGCAATTGTCATATCTGACGCGCCCACACACACACATGCAAAGAATATAACACATACCCAACATAGAAAGCATGGAAAAGGTTGTATTTTGAATTCATTTGTACTCGATATTTTCCTTTTTGGAGGTTCCCCCTCGAAAAGTCAAGCGAAATTGTCTCTCAATATAATAAAGGTATCATATTTTGGATCAATTATGTCATTGTGCTTACGATTTCACTCTTTCTGTTAACATTTGCGACATTAATTGTATTTTTTATTTGCATATTTCCTTCTAGTACCTTACAAGTGGTATCAGAGCCCTTTCCTCTACATATTTTTAGAAAAAATAAATTTAGTCTATAGACGTGTGCCAATGTATTTAAGGCATAATGATATGTTGTTTGGTGAGTAAAACTGTGGTTGGGGAAGAATACACGTAGGAAATACACATAGTTTCACGTGGTTACTAGAAGCACATTGTTTCACCTAGTTGGAAACCTTTGTAACCCTATTGGTACCCCTTCGAGTAGTACCACATTAGACAACACCTATACATGGCCATTCACTCCCATGTACCCTTAGGTATATAGGGAGTCCCACAGGTCTCCTAAAACCAACAATATATCAACCAATCGACTACCTGATTACCATAGTGGCACCAACAACAATACTCATGAGACTACTCTCATGTACCTGGGTAATCGGGTAGTGCGGATAAGGGTAAGATTGTACCTCCTTGGTTAGAGCCTTGAGATACTGGGCCAAGTACTATTGTTGGACCCCGTCGGTATATCAGAGACTATAGCACATGGAAACCCCTTGTTCGTAGGAAGCTTCAAAACCATAACACTTTCTATCAGAACATAACATAAAAAAAATAGAATAGAAAGAGAATGGACATTTTTCACATCCATTGTGTGCAACCTTGCTTCCTACATCCAGGTTGTGAAATTCCTACACAATTTTAACTATTAATAATTTGGGAATCATGTTGCTGCAATATTATTCAGATGAAAGCATAACTTCGTAGGAGTAAAAAAAAGAGTATAGTGGTCCCACTGACACCCTTATTTGGGACATATCCCACTAGATTCCTCTCTTCACACTAATCATAGTGGTACCCCTCTCTCATGAGATTTGTTTTTCTATGGACCCACCTTGTTGAATGGTGTTGTCATTGATTTCAAATTCAGTCATTTATTAGCATGAAGAAGTCTCCAAAGTGGTCCCCTTATGGTGTAGCTTTAGGCATGGCCCTCATAGGAAAATGCTTTGAAGAAGACCACAAGAATCCCCACAATTGTTTGAAGAAAAAGAGTATGAAGGGAATTGCAAATGCATGAAAAATATCCATGGATTGATATGCCTCATCAATCCATTTCCAATGGTAGGTGGCACACCATGTGGATCCTCACAGTTAAGAAGACATGCCCTCTTAAAGATGATCATGTGAGTTTTCCCATAAAAAGTGTTGCAAACAAGAATTTATTGGTCGGCCCTAAAGTTAAGTAAAGGAAACACTTGGAAGGGTATACATAAAAATTTTGAACCACTCATTTTCATCACTTAATCTTTCGATATTTGAGCACAAGTTTGGTGTCTAATTTCAGAGGGAAGATGAAGTGAAGAAGGGTGAAATCCCAAGGGAAGATGAAGCCTTGTGATGATTTGTTCTAAGGTATGTTCTTTGAAGGTCATCTTGGAATTTTTTCTATATACATATTTTTTTATAGAATGATTAAGATAATGAAAATTGGAGGACGTTGAGAAAATATATCAAGGTACTTGTGGTACAAATTTTAGCTTCTGGGTCATTTTACTTTTGGAGATACACTATGTGGAAGATAGGGTTTTTGACTAGTCTTGTAACTAGTCTCAAAAAGGTGTTCTGGATAAAACAATCATAACTTATTCATAGAGGATAGAAATTATATGAGACTAATTGAAATGGAAATATTACAATCTTTAGTATATTTTATGCAATTTTCATAATTAGATATCAAATATTGAGTTTGCAGAATTTTGTAAAATGCGTTCTCTAGAATAGGACAAAATTCATCAAGTTTTTCCATTTTTTCTATAACTCTTTTTCAGGGATGAGTCAAGTGGAAAAACTTGGATGAATCTCAGAGAATATATTAAAGAATATTGGGTGCAAGTTTCATACCTTGATTCATTACAGGTACGAAGTTATACATTTTGAAAGTTAGGGTTTGTGACTAATCCAAAAGCTAGTCCCAAACATGTGTTCGAGATAAATTGAAGAAGTGATGTTGGGGTTTATATGTGGACCCATGTGGACATAGGATTTATATGTGGACCCAATTTTATGATGATGATGATGTATCAGTTACAATGATAGAGACAATGATAGTGATAGTGACAATGATAGATTGATTCTCTTATATATATTTGAGGGTGAAAGGAAGGGGAAAGGAAAGGGGGTCGGATACTCCTTCCAGTTGATGCTGGATAATATAGGGAGTTGTAGCTTCCTTTAGGTTGGAGCCTATAAACCAGGGAGTAGGTGCCTCCTTCCAGTTGGTGTTGGAGAATCTTGGTAGTTGTAGCTTCCTTTGAATGTAAACTTGTTATTATATAATAAAAACATTCTATGGATTTCCATGTAAATATGTTATGCATTGTGTATTTCTTATTCTACTCTTTATTGTATATTGGGATGCATTTATTTGATTGAAAAGTTGAATTTTAAAAAGTGTTAAATTGCACCCAATACTGATTCACCATGCCTCTCAGTATCAACAATTGGTATCAGAGAAGGTTACCTTCAGAACGGTTTAATCACTGGAAGGAAAGATCATGAGAAAAAATGGAAGGCCACATTCCAGGTGGCATACCACCATTTTATGGATACAATTATGCATACTGGAGCAACAAAATGCAAACTTACTTGAGAACTATAGGACTGGATATATGGCTGTTAGTTTTCAATAGCTATAAAGTTCCAAAAAATACTCCAATCGATCCAGATGAGAAGAAATTGATGAGCTATAATTCAAAGGATAGTCATGCTATCATAAGTGGATTGAAACCAATTATTTTTAACAAGGTGATGAGTTGCAACACAACTAAAGAGGTATGTGATAAACTTAAAAATATTTATGAAGGTGATACAAAATTCAAGAAGGTCAAGCTTCGATGAAACAAAGCATAGTTTGAAAATATGAAAATGGATGAAAAGGAAGATATTGCAACTTATTTACTTAGAGAAGATGCAATTTTCAATTCCATCAGAGGATTAGGATAAGAATTCAAAGAATACTTAGTTGTACAGAAAGTGTATATATCACTTTCTTTGAGATATGATGCCAAGGTCTTGACCATTGGAGAAAATAGGGATTTGAAAAAAATGACATTGGATGAACTACATGGTATTCTCACAACATTTGAAATGAGAACATATACAAAAAATGGACAGCCAAACATAGAAGAAACTTTTAAAGCCAAGAAGAAAACAAGGAACAAATAACACAAGGTAGAAGAAATATCAGGCGATGAATCAGATGAAGACGAAACACATTTCGTCAGAAAGCTCAAGAGGGGAACTAAAAAATACAAAGGTAAGTTACCTTTTAAATGCTTCAATTGTGGTAGAATATGAAAATATGCTAAGAAATGTCCTTTTAAAGAAAATAAAATCTTCCACAAGAAAGAGAGTCTTTACTCCAAGGAAGACAATATTTCTTCAGATGAAAGCGATGGAGAAGAAAGGGATGTAAGGGAATTTCTCTTCATAACTCAAGAAACTCAAAATGTTGACCACAACAATTCTAAAATAGATTAAGTAAATTCTGAAGAAGAGTCCGATGCAAAAAATGAAGAAACAAACATAGAATCTTTTTGGGGAAGCAAAGACATCATAGAAAGTGAACAGGAAAATGAACATAATATTGAAAAATTGAAGCATGCTGAAGAATAAAATATCAAGCTCAAAAAAATAAAAAAAATAGAGAGTTAAAATATGAATTGATAAATTATGAAGAAGTGAATCATGAGCTTGAAAATACAATTAAGAACTTGCAATTAGGAGACTATGAGAAATTAAAAGAAGAATTGGATCACACAATAAAAGAGTTGATGTTGACAATGAAAAACTTGAAGAAATTTGAAAGAAGTACTAAAAAGTTAGATGAAATGCTTAGAAAATAGAGATCGCCTACCGATAAGACATGAATTAGATATGACAAAAGTTTGAAGACTATAGACATAGACAAAGTAGATAGGGAAGATGAAGGAAATTCTAGAAACTATACAAACTCCTTAAGAAGTGGAATCAACAAACAAAGGGGAGTTGAAGAACAACAAGAACATGACACCTCCGTCTGGAAAAAAAGATCAAAATTTAGAAGGGGCGAGACACCAATAAGGTCCTTTTCTACCAGGTATGAGAACACTTTTCTTGGTCATTGTTATACTTGCATAAACTTTCGACAAAAAGCAATTCAATGCAAAATCAATGCAAGAAATAATTATACAAGAAACATAAATGATTATGGAAATCCAAGGGACAATCATGTAAATAGTAGATCTGGAAATGCTCATGGATTTGTCAATGAAAATTACAATCCATTTGATCCACCGATGGATTGGAACATTGTATGCTACAAATGCAATAATATTGGTCACAAAGCACAAGATTGAAGAGATATGAAAGAATATGCTCCTATCATAAAATCATATAGAGTATGGAAAAGGAAAGAGAATACAAACAAGGAAGATTGTCGATTATCATTGTTTGTTGAAAATAAATAAGAAAAATGGTACATATAGAGTGGATGTTCAACACACATGACCAGGGACCAAAACAAATTCATCATCTTAAAGAAAGGAAGAAGTGGCAACGTTTCATTTGGAAATGACTCCTCTGTTGTTAAGAACCAAATATCAATATAGCATAGAAAAACCTTAGAATAAGTACTCAACGCCCTAAAAAGAGAGAATTTTAGGTAATATGCCTCTTTAAGGGGGCAACCTCCTTATACCCCACATAAATGTCCAAATACAAGATGATTCCAAATGAAAATTTATCCTTGGTATATATAGGAGACTAGGAGGTACAATTACAACTAATGGACTAAAGCCGACATAAATAAAATAACATTACTAATGCAATATGCCCCAATTAATGGGTAATGATCCACTATTTAGGGATTAACATGCCCCTCCCCTTGATAAAAGTGTTGTCCGCAACGCTTGAGTAACTCTGGATGCTTCTGTATAAAAGACTCATCTTCCCAAGTGGAATCTTCAGCTGGTAGTTTCCCATTTAACGAGATAATCTGAAATGGATCTATTCCTCAGCTGGAAAATTCTCGTGTCAGTGATGGCTTCAGGATCCAATATGATTTTTCCTTCCTTTTCAATTTCTAGCAATATAGTTTGAACTGGGATATTGTCACCTATAACCTTATTTAAGCATGAAACATGGAAAACTGGGTGTACTCGTTAAGATGCAGGAAACTCCAATTTGTGTGCCATAGTACCAATATTTTGCAACACCTTATAAGGGACATAGTACTTTGGTGATAATTTATTATCCTTCTTGGCTTACTTGAGGGACATCTGTTTGTATGATTGTAGTCTTAAAAGCACCCAATCCCCTACTTCAAAACTTCTTTCACTACGATGTTGATCTGCTTGTTGTTTCATGTGATTCTATGCCATGGTCAGGTTGTCCTTTAAGATTTGGAGAACTTGTTGTTGATGCTCGATGTGATATTCCACTGCTTGAACCTTATATTTTTATTTTAGAGAAGAAGTGATGGAACGAGGGTGGTATCCATAGAGTGCCATAAATGGTGTCATTTTTGTTGTAGT
>SNQJ01S0029685.1:112738-127660 GCA_010110895.2 Picea sitchensis | reverse complement strand
TAAAGTTCCTATGAATACATCAATCAAGTGCTCATATGGAATATCTGTTACCTTTATATTCAATCTTTGGAAGTTCTCAATGTTCTTTGTAACTGAACCCTTTTGCTTGAGATTTATCAATTGGCTAAATAAGGTATTTCTCCTTCTATCCTCATAGTGTGCTATCATTTCTTCCGTGAAAATTGTCCAAGTGATGAGTGATTTGTGAGAACAAAGTCATCGATACCACACAAATTAATTGGGATCTAAATATAAAGAAGCAATCCATACCTTTTGTGTATGTGGCACGTTATGTAGATCAAAGAATTGCTCCATCTGAAGTATCAATGTGATTGGGTCCTTTCCATCAAACTTCCTCATATCGATCTTAGGAAAGTGGTTGGTCTTCAACCGAAAGTTAGAGTTTCTCCATTCTTGATTCATATTCCTTGTGTCCTCATCATGAATTTCATGGGATACATTTTCACTTTCAGGTGTCCTATCTATTAGGAAATTTTTCAATCCTTCCATGATATCCCCTTTTAAACCATCCATATTAGTATTTATTGCCTCCAACTTAGCTTCCGTTGAATCCATCATCTCTTGTAGTTCATCTTTTGTTACTATCTTATATTGTAAATCATTTATGTCCCTATGCATTTCTTCACCTTCATCAAGAGTCCAAGTAGGATTGTATGGAGGCTTATTTGGTGCAGAAGTTCCCTTTTTTGGTGGCATGTTGGCCAAGTATCACTTTAAACCTTGATTTTGAGGTGGTTCTGCTAGACAATCTTCCTTTTATTGTATCTCCAAAATTTCATCCCTTCTGAGTATAAAATTTTCTTTTTTGTAGTTCTCTGATATTTCTTCTCTACAATGCCACAGGGATGATCAAAATTGGATGTGCCAAGTGGAATTTATGGTAACTTCCCCACAACTTGTTGAATTTTTGCCTTTCCAGGATATCTCACTTGTATAGCATTCCCCGCGCAAAATAATTGATATAAAATTATGAAAATAGTATCAGAAATACTACGGAATGTCCATTATCCAATGCAAATAGTCTCACTCAATTTGGATATTGTAGGAAGAAGTTATGATTGTTTTACCTAAAACACCTACTTGAGACTAGTCAATAGGACTAGTCAGATACCCTATCTTCCACAGGATGTAACTACAAATGTAAGATGACCCAGAATCTAAAATTGTTACCATAGATACCGTACTAATTTCTATGAATATCCTTCATATTTCAGGGTCTGAAACATTACAAAAAAAAATTTATAGCGACAATTCTGAAATGATTCAATTCAAGATGATTCCAGAACCCTATATTACACAGGATGTATCTCCGAAAGTATAAGGCATCAGTAACTAAAAAGTTAACCCAACATACCTTGATCCTTCTACTAAATATCCTCCAATCCGTTCCTTCTGAAATGTTTTAGAAAAAGAGTTATAGCGAAAATGCCAAGGTGTCTTAGATGTAGCAGCGAAACCCCAAGACCTTGACCTTTGATATCATATGTTAAGAACCAAATATCAATATAGCATAGAAAAACCTCAGAATAAGTACTCAACGCCTTGAAAAGGAGATAATTTCAGGTAATAAGACTCTTTGAGGGGGAAACCTCCTTATACCCCACATAAATGTCCAAATACAAGATAATTCCAAATGAAAATGTCTCCTTGGTATATATAGAAGACTAGGAGGTACAATTACAACTAATGGACTAAAGCCGACATAAATTAAATAACATTACTAATGTAATATTCCCCAATTAATGCATAATGAGACACTATTTAGGGCTTAACATAATGTAATATGCCCCAATTAATGGGTAATGAGCCACTATTTAGGGCTTAACATCTGTCAAAATACTTGGAAAATGTGTAGTAAGCCTTGTGTTATAACCCTATAATTTATAGGATCAACTGGTGACTGAAAATTTTACCCATTTGTTGTTTTGGTTGTCAAATGATTTTTCATTTTGCAAATAATTTGAGAAAAATAAAAGAAAAGAAAGAAAAAGAAAAAGAAAAGAAAGAAAAAGAAAAAGAAAAGAAAGAAAAAGAATAAAAGAGGGCATAAAAGAAATTGGATAAAGCCCCATGCAATAACAATGACTTGGTTCATACATTTCAATCATGGCCAAGTCCTTTTAAATTGATGTTGATAGGAGTAGTGAATAAGCTTGGCTAAACTGTTTAATCTTAGCCAAGCAAATTAGGTTAGGTAGTGAATAAATTTGACCAAACTGCCTAATCTTGGTCAAATAACCCCAGGATAGAGTAATTTCTTAGTCCAACAGTTTAATATGGGCTAAATGTCATAGGTAATTAGGCTAGAGCATAGGGTAGTTTGCTTTATCTCAATAAAACAGGTCTAATGATCGATGTTGAACCCTATCTTTGATGTTTGATAGTTGAATGTCTAACCCCATGGTGATAAAAAAAGGGAAAGCTTGGACAAATCCACTTAAAGTGCTTATCCTAAGTTTTCAAAGAAAAAAATGAATCTGCGCTCACAAATTAAAGACAATGCACAAATGACCGATTGAGGTGCCAGCGCTCAGATCTATGGTTGATAAGANGGGGGGGAGGGGGGGCGGGGTCCGAAATCATATATAATGAAGGCACGCATCTAAACGACTGAGGCGTCAGTGCTTAAATCCACGGTTGAGATTAAATTACGGACCCCCCCGATCGTTCTACTTTTAATGGTGGGGGGAGGGGGGGGTCCAGAATGTTGGTTAAACGTCGCGCTCAAATCTACGGTCCAGCGGTAGGTGCGTCGATGGATGACCGATGATGTTTTTTGGACCCCCCCGACCGGTCTGCTTTTAACAATTGGGGGGGGGGTCTGGAATGGAGTGTTTTTCTAGCAGGCCCCCTTCTCTACATGGCAGGAATCCATTGCTCCATACTTCTGCCACATACCTCTTATCACTTTCAGACATACCCCCGTCACCTCATGACATCATTTTCCACCTGTTCCCTAAGGGTCACATCTCATAACTTTGTCAGTCCATTCCCCTGTTCACATGTTACAAGTCTTTTCGTCATGATCACTCCCCCAATCAACACTCACCACGTCACTCGGTCGTACTCGTCATTCATTGTTACCTGCCATCTCACGCTCCAAAAGACCCGTTGGCCATTTATTATTGGCTAACTTATCCATTAGATTGTTGATCTATCCCTCGCGCCCAACGGGTATCCATTTTCTCAAAACCACTCTTTTCGTTCATTTCTCCCATTGCTTACTTTGTCCTCGCACCAGAGAAATTATTCTTGTCTTACCTTCATTTCACTCAACTGTCCAAAACCACAGTCATTACCACTAACGTTTTGTTTGACTGGTAGGTATTTTCACAATGATGGTGCCAAAATCAAAGAAAGCAGAAGCCAAGGAAAATCCTTTCCTCTGGCCTCCTGTCGACCTCGATAGAATCCATTTAGCCAACAAAGATTATTTGATAGAAGACACCAGGTGCAAATTTGACTTCACGTATTTTTAGTATTGGCTAAAGGATGTTTTCTTAGATCAGAGCGACAAAATTGGGCTCTCGTAATCCAACCTTCCTCTGCATCTGTTCCCCCAAGTTCACCATTTCCTTGAATTCACCCTCAAATGCCAGACTCATTACATCCCTGACCAGAGAGCCATACTATCTTCATTAGGAGAAACTCTTTTCTTCATCACACTTGAGGCCATTGATCAGATGATGCAGATACCCAGAAATGAATCCACCTCCCCTTTTAATCTCGAAATCATCACGGAGCTTTACTAGAAACTATCATTCCCTCAGAGAGCACAGATTTTCGAGATCTTCCTCCCTCAGGCTGCTCATCTCCCTAAGACAAATCCCCCGTACCCTTCCTCCCTATTCTCAGTAAAGGGAAACCAAATAATTTTGTCGCTCTATGCTTTGCTGGTTTATTTTTTCGACCAATGGGTGGATGAACCCATATTGGGTTTTCTGTCCCTTTTCTCCACAGAAGAAAAACCCACCATGCAGTTCGACTACAGCACTTTCCTGGCAGACATTATTCATGAGAAGTTCTTAAATTTCTCCTTAGAAGGCATGTTCCGGTATTCTTCAATACTGGCTTACATGTTCACTTTTTTTCAAGCGGACATATTCTCCTTTTCAATGCAAAAAATGGACAAGGATGGGAAGCCGCAGGCGATAACAACTTGGACTTCACTACTCAGACAAAATTCAACAGATTTCAACTTCAAACAATTTATCGAGCAGTTCTACCATCCTGTGGTGAGCATGCTCAGTGGCAGACCTGAACCAAGGATAAATGAGGAGATTCAAAGGATTTTACACCTCTTAGACCTTGCAAAGACTAGAGACTGGTACCTTTGCCAAAATCACACCGAGATCAGGGTATATGTTTGTGATCTGGCTCCATACAAATTGCCCAAGTTTCTACCTGTGAGGATATTTTCCCTGGAGTATATAAGGAAAATGATTAACTGAGAAGACATACATTTTGTGTCTCTGAAAAAGAAAGAACAACTTAGAATTAAAGGGCAAATATGATCTTTCATCTGCAATAGTCGAGGCACTGGGGAGGAAGCAGATATACTGTTAAAAGAGATGAATTTTTTTGTTAGCTTCATATGGCACTATGATCCCTATGGGATAATTTCTGAAATGAGGATTAAAAATAAAAATGTCCCATATGTTCATACACCCAAGCCTAAGATAGAGAAGTTCACGAATCAAACAGAATGGGAGCTGAACACTCTGGTCAAGATAGAACAGCAGGATCCTTCGGTCATCGTCTCACAGACTACTACACCATAGGTTCCCAAGGAGAAAACACCCAGGAAGGATACTTCACCTTCCATCACTGAAGTCTCAGCTAAATATTTCCGACTACACACCAAAAGGCCAAAAACCAGTCATACACCTGATGCTGCCGGTGAAAAGGGAGGCCAATTCACTGAAACTATGAAAGATGATCGATCACTTCTTAGCACAAGCAGCAAGCAGATCATGTCTACAATTTTTCCTACGAAGCCCACAAATACTCCACCAGTTGACCAGCCAAGTAAAGTAGGACCAAAATTGAGTATTTTTGAGAAGTATGACCTGATCAAAAAGAAAAATTAGATGTTGACCAAAAGTACATATGCTCAATTTTGGAAATAGACATCAACGTCACAACACAAACTGTTGTCTACATTTGATACAGAGAAGGGTAGGATGCACATGGTGTTTCTGCAGGCACAAGTGCCAGACCCGAAAGCAATCACTGATTACAAAAGAACAACATTCGAGTTTCATACTAAGGATGTGCATCCTGCTGATCAAATGGATCTGCATAGGGAAACTGGGGAAATGATTTTCTCCACGTTCACAAATGCTTCTACTACGACCACTAAATTATAGGTATCTTTGAGCAATGTCCAGACACAACTGAAATTAGAAAAGATATCATCCTTTTCAAAAGATAACAGAATTAAGACGTTGGAAGAACTGGTCCTCAAGATCAGGTATGACCCCTCAAATGTGAAAGCAGCCGAGGAGATGCTTAAGAAGAAAAATGTTGATATAGCCTCTCTGAGGAAACAGTTGAAACTGCCACCAACAGAAGATGCACAGGCAAAGGAGATAGCTGAGACAGAAGGGGAAAAGGGTGAGATGCTCAAGCTGATCATGGAGCAAAATGCATAGTTGAAAGAGATGGAAGCAGAACTGGAAAAGTTAGTGAAAGAGAAGGAACAAGAAAAGCTTATGGAAGTCATTCCTTTGAGCGCAGTTCCACTCACAGGAGTAAGCACATCATCTATAGCAGATATTCCCTCAACAACTCCACTGACAGCTCTAGAGAAGACAATGGAACTGGAAAAATCCATGGAAGAGATGAATCTACAACTCTTCTTACCAAGCCAATTACTCCAAGGAGAAACAAACATCAGACAAGCTCAAACAGGAATTGCAACAGTTGGAAAAGAAAACAGTGGCAGGCAAAACAATTGCTAAGGTCAAGGAAAATGTTTGGATGGATATCACCAAATCCATAAATGAAATATGGCCTATGATACAAATCATGTTCGAGTAGAACGAACTGGTACAAAGAAGCAAGCAGGCAATTGAGAAAATAAGAGGAGAATTGGGAGAGATGCCCGTAGAAGCCACTGAGATCATTAAATTCTTGAATTCTAAAACCAGAGAAGAGTTGGAGGAGTTGAAAATTGAAGATAGGATAGAAACAATCCTCGAGGTCAAGAGAGTTCTGACCAAAAGAGGATTGATGCTACAACTAGAGGAAAAGGTCCAAACTATGGACATAGGAGTACAAAGATTTTTCAGCAAAATTGAAGCTCTGCAGAAGAAAGGCCTTCCTGGATTAAGGGTCATAAATGATAAGTTAATGACACTGTCTGATTATAAAAAGAAACTAGCCACCGTGGCTAAAGACAGTTCGAAATTCTCAGGAATACAGGACAGTATCACAGAAAAGGCATTCCTAGAGGCTTTACAGTCAGACATCAACATACAGTATGAGATCCAATACATTTTCATCGTCAAGCCAACTTTTGCCAAGTATACAGAGATGGATGAAGTATACCGAAGACTGCTCAAAGTCGACGTTCCCAGTAACCTTCGATGGGAAGAATTATGCAATATGATCAAGTAGAAGCTGATTTTTCCAAGCCCAGTCATCAATCCAATCAAGCGAGGTTGTGCGGAGGACTCACCAACATTTTACCCCAGAAATCAGCATGAAGATTTCAACACATCATCAAACAGTTCCTGAATTTTTGTATCTTGTTGAGTTAGTTAGCTAAATTTAGAACTACCATGTCTTGATCTTTAATGACAGGATCATATGTAATTTTTTATTATAAATACTTCAAACTTTGAAGTATCGAGGGCTGATCTTTATGCCTTGTAAGCTAGAAAGACTGTAATTTTTATCAAGAGATCTTCCAGTAATACAAAGAGACATTTCATAGGATTCTCGTGTGTTATTCATTGGTGATGTTTTCTTCTCTAAGTTAAATGTTTTTTCTCCTTCAGTTGTCATATTTTTTTCTAATCTAATCTTTTAAAAGTAGTGGATGTTGCAGGATTTATCTTTGTATACCCTGTTTCTGGCTTTGAAAGATCTTTCTGATATTGCAGTGAATAAATTCTTAAATGCTTCTTTACTTTAATTGATATTCTCATCTTTTCTACTATTCATCACTTTACTGCTAAAGAATCCAATGAATGCATTATCTTGCCCGGTGAAAATAATATTTTAATTTTTGTTTAGACCTCTATCTTTATAATACAGACCCCATATCCCAATAGAAGCGTAAAAACCTTTTCAACCAACTTAACAAAAACAACAACAAACCTTTCAATCATATTTTGTTTAACTAGCCTAATATCCCGAAATTAAAACATAGCTAAATCATACAGACAGATCCCTCTCTGAAGCTGGTAGGGCTAGATTCCAGTTTCAAAGTGGTTGGATAAAGTTACCTCTTGTAATTTTCTTCTACTCCGACAACCTCTGGAAATTTACAGAGCGTTAACATAGTGGTGACTCCACTGGGGAAGAACACACATTCAACCCCGCATTTTCTTTTTCCCTAGAAGAAAATTTTGTTTCTGAAAAATTATAAATCTGAGAAAGAAATAATGTTTAGAGGTTGTTAAATGCTTGTACATAGTAATTTCAGATTCATAAAAATAAAAATATATAAAAATTAAAAATTTTGGCTCCTAAAATAGTTTACACTTGATCCCACCCAGACTTGGAACCTGCGATAGCAACTGATAATCTAGAGCAGTTACTCAGAAAGAAGACCATTGCAGAAGGTTCAGGGAGCCATAGTTCCTTTCACAGGTCCCCTTCTTTTCTAGAGGAACTTGTTGCCTTTCCAGATCTTGACTTTGATGCCATTTTTGAACAAAGCCTGTTTAGAATGAAATCTGATAGCTTTGTGACTGAAACCATTTTAGATCCAACCATTATGCAACCCCAGACCCCTGAAATATTTTCTCCCGCTACAAAGTCTCAAACCGCTCACTCTGTGCCACCTAGTCCCTCATCCTCCTCATCCTCTACCACCGCCCTACCTATCATGGTGGCCAGATATGCTCCTTTGGTGTTGGCTGCACCTTTACACGACATGCCTCAAGACTATCAAACAATACTTCCACAGTTCGATGGCACAGGGTCCTTGAACACACAACAACACATAGATAAAATGAATGAATATTTTGATTTACAGGAAATTGATGAAGCTGATGTTCAAATGAGACTTTTTGTGCAAAGTCTGACTGGGGACATTAAGAAATGGTACAAAGTATTACGTACTGCTTCTGTGGTCAACCTTATAGCATTTCAAAGAAGTTTTTTGGAAAGATGGGAGGTAAAGAAAAACCCTCTCCAGATCTTGTCAGAATATGAAAACATCAGAAGGAATCAAGGAGAGACAATACAAGACTACTGCACTTGCTTCAACAATATGTACAATGTGATTCCAACTGATATTAAACCCCCACAAGGTTTGGCACTGATAAAATTCCCTGACAGTTTCGATGCTAACATGTCGTATCAATTAAGGGAAAGAAACTCCACCACCCTGGAGGAAATGCAGAAAAGTGCAATAAGTGTAGAGGCCAACCTACTGGCTAAAAGGGCACGACAAAGGATGGAGAGGAGAGTCACGATTAAAGAGGAACCTTCCACATCTTCTTCTGACGCCAAACTAGATTCCTTAACTAGAGCAATGGAAAGGATGATGGAGAGACTTACTGTACAAGAAATAAATCCTCCTAGAGAAAACCAACCGGCTCCACAAATTCGAAATCCTAACTTTAGAAGAAATCCTCCTCAAATCAGGCAGAGAGATCCTAGGGATCAAAGAGAACAAAGGGGTCCTGATCAACAGATCAGACCACCCCTACAGGAAAATTATGTCGATGAGGGTGAAGAGGTAATTGAAGAATTAGAGGACACACGCATAAACCTCATGGGCATTCACGATAACGAAGCCATTTTCCTTACTCAAGAAGAGCAAGAACTTTTCCTTCTTTCTCAAACATAGCTGAGTGAGGAAGCCAAAGAGACCAAACAACAAGCATTTGAAAATTCCATTATGGAGGTACACAGACAGTACAATCTGCGAAGTAAAAAGAAAGATGAAAATTTCCCAAAAAAAGGTAACCAAAACGAAGAAAACAGTCGAAACCAAGAAGACCTTTGAACCTTCTACCAAGAATATCCTTGAGAAGGTANCAAGAACTTTTCCTTCTTTCTCAAACATAGCTGAGTGAGGAAGCCAAAGAGACCAAACAACAAGCATTTGAAAATTCCATTATGGAGGTACACAGACAGTACAATCTGCGAAGTAAAAAGAAAGATGAAAATTTCCCAAAAAAGGTAACCAAAACGAAGAAAACAGTCGAAACCAAGAAGACCTTTGAACCTTCTACCAAGAATATCCTTGAGAAGGTAATGCTAAGCCTCCAACAAAAAGGAGTCCTACTATTTTACAAAGATCAATGCAGACTAAGGTTTCATCAATCGATCGACCAAGTACTTCTACCTAGAAAACTATGGTGGACAGACCAGAATTGCTGAGCCAAAGCAGAGCACCTTTTCCTTTCAGCCTTGAAGGGGAATTATCCAAAGTGAAGATCCCTATTCCTCTTTCCAGGTTGATGAGTAAGGATTATTACCGATCGCAGGTGATCAAAGCGCTGAGCATTGAGCCTGATATAGGCACAAAGGCCGTAACCGTCGGATTCACGAATCATTCAGACACAGTAAATCTCACCGATGATCAACCTGAACTTCTTTTTGGCCCTGAAATTGATGGTCAGACTGACACTAGTGTTGTCACTCCTTTTTACATCAGCCTTATTATACACGACCTGATTATACACAATTCTATGTTAGATTCGGGTGCCTCCCACAACTTGATGCCTAAAGCAGTGATGGAAAAACTGGGACTCGAGGTCACCAGGCCATACAAAGATTTGCACTCTTTTGACTCCAACAAAGTCATATGTATCGGGTTAATCAAAGACTTATGCATCACCTTAGTTCATATTCCAGCAAAGAGCATGGTTATGGATGTTGTACTCATGGACATTCCTCCAAAATATGGTATGTTGATGTCCAGATCTTGGGGAGCCAAGTTGAAAGGCACATTGCAGTTGGATATGTCATATGCCACCATCCCAGTGTTCGAACAACAAAGAAGACTGTACAGAGAGACGCTGATGAAATATATGGTCAGCAGCCAAGAAAAGCCACATAACTATCCTCTGTACTCTACACACTTCGATCTAGATTCCTTCATCCTATATAACAATGACGATATGGAAGAACAAATCGCTCAGTTGGAATAAGATACACTTGATCCAATAGAAGGCCAAGAAATCACTGAGGCAAAAGGGATGGAAATCGTGATAAATGAAGAATTGCCCGCAGATTTATGGAGCATGGACTTCGATGGAGATGCAAGTAAAGAGGGAGATGGAGTAGGAGTTTGGTTGCACAACCACAAATCTAGGTATTCAGAAAACCATTCTTATAAACTAAATTTTCAATGCACTAACAACATAGCTGAGTACGAAGCTTTTATGCTTGGCCTAAAACTACTAAACAAGGTTGGTGCCAAACAAATCATGGTAAGAGGGGATTTTGAATTAATTATCAAACAAATTAAGGGTGAGTATGCAACAAAACATCCCAGGCTTAGAGCTTATAGAAACGTTGTTTTGGATTCCCTTCAATGTTTCACTAAAGTTGATTTGCAGGTGATGCCTTGGGGGCAGAACATTTTAGGAGATGGGTTAGCTACTTCAGCAGCTACATGCAAGATCCCTTTTCGTTCCACTCGCCCATACATGGTGTAGGTGAAGTGTAGACTGACTATCCCAGACAATATCAAATACTGGCAGGTATTTGGGAACGATGATCAAATTGAAGATTTTATACAATGCAAAAATGATTTCGAATGTACAAACATAGACTTAGAAAACGATGATGAAAATGTAAATAAATCAGTTTTTGGAAATGATAGTGTAAATAAAATAGATTAAGAAGAATCAGGTGAAGATGAGATAGATTCTGATGTTTTTCATTTAAAGAGCAATGTTTTACCTAGGGGTTTAGTTCCGTTAGAAGACTTATTTGATTTTAATGATGTAGCTAAAAAACCTAAAATTGAAGCCAGTGGGAAAGAAGTTGAAGACTGTAACATAGGGACAGAAGAGAAACCCAAGATGGTAAAACTTTCCAAATCTTTACCCCCTGAGTAGAAACTCAAATACATTGAACTTTTCAAGGAATATGTGGACATGTTTGCTTGGGGTTATGAAGAATTAAAATCTTATGACACAAGCATCATTCAACATAGAATCCCGATAAAAGAAGATCAAAAACCTTCAGACAGAAACTCAGGAGAATCAATCCCAAGTTACTTCCCCTGATAGAAAAAGAAATCAAAAATATGTATGATGCTAAAATCATAGTCCCTTTACAATTTTCCAAATGGGTTTCGAATCTGGTCCCGACTCGAAAGAAAACTAGGAAATCAGGCTTTGCATTGATTTCCAAAACCTGAACAAGGTTTCCCTAAAGGACAACTACCCACTGCCAAAAATGGACCACATATTACAAAAGGTAGTTGGATCCAGCTGAATCTCCTTACTGGATGGTTTCTCAGGCTATAACCAGGTTCTCGTTCACCCAGATGACCAAGAGAAAACAACCTTCACAACACCTTGGGGTACCTTCATGTACGTGAAAATGCCTTTCAGCTTAATGAATGCGGGGGCCACTTTCCAAAGAGCGATGGACATCAATTTTGTGGAAGAACTTGGCAGATTTATTGTCATTTATCTGGATGACATAATTGTTTATTCCCAATCCGATGACGAGCAGTTATGACATCTCAGACGAGTGTTTGAGAAATGCAGGAAATTTGGGATTTCTCTGAATCCTAAGAAAAACATTTTTAGATTAGAAGAAGGGAAATTGTTGGGGCACATAATCTCTAAGGATGGAATTAAGATAGATGCCAGCAGAATAGAAGCCATTTAGAAACTAGAACACCCAAGGAATATCAAAGAGTTACAATATTTCATTGGAAAAATAAACTTTCTGAGAAGATTCATGCCTAACCTATTTGAGCTTCTCAGGAACATCACCAACATGTTAAAAAATGAAACAAAAATAAAATGGGACATTGAATCCAAGTAGTCTTTTGAACAAGTTAAACATGCACTCACACAGGTTCCAGTCTTGATCATTCCTGACTTCACCAAGGATTTTTACCTTTTTTCTTTCACTTCTGAACATACCATTGTAGCAGTATTACTACAAAAAAACAATGAAGGGTATGAACAACCCTTATCCTTTTTCAGTAAATATTTAAGAGATGTTGCTTTGAATTATAAAATAATAGAGAAATAAGATTTTTCTCTGGTAAAAGACATAAAGGATTTTAGAGTATATATTCTCCATTCCCACACCATCGCATACGTTCTGAACACGATAGTGAAGGATATTTTAACCCAGGACAATCCAGATGGCAGAAGAGGAAAATGGATTGCTATCATTCTAGAATATGATATAGAGATTAAGCCTAATAAACTAATTAAAGGTCAAGGTCTAGCAAAGTTAATGGTTGAATCCAATTCCCATGCTCTTGATAATAATTTCTTAGTTGCAGTAGATGAACATGGAGAGCAGGCGACTCCAAGCGTGAAAAAGGTATTTCTGAACTCTCCATGGTACGCAGACTTGATATTTGTTTTGCATAACTTACAAGCTCCCCCTGATCTGACTAAAACTAAAGATAGGTTTTTGAAATTGAAAACATTAAAATTTTGCATTCTAGAAGGCAATCTTTATTGGAAGGATCCTGGAGGTATTTTGTTGAATTGTCTGTAAAAGGATGAAGCTGACAAAGTATTGCAGGATTTTCATGCAGGAGACTATGGTGGTCACTTGAGTTGGAAGACCACAGCTAATAAAATCCTCCGAGCCAGGTTCTATTGGCCTACACTATTCACTGATGTTCATCAGAAGGTGAATTCATGTCATCAATGTCAAGTGTTCGAGGGAAAAAAGAAGCTCCTCCCTTTGCCCCTGAAACCAATCTTTGTTGAAGCTCCTTTCCAACAATGGGGATTAGACTTTATCAAAGAAATACATCCTCCCTCTTCAGGCTAGCATAGGTGGATTCTTACTGCTACGGACTATTTCACCAAATGGATCGAAGCTGTACCAAGCAAGCAAGCTACTAATTCTGTCATTATTAAATTTCTAGAAAATAATATCTTGTCTTGTTTTGGGTGTCCAAGGAAAATTATAACTGAGAATGCAGTTTCTTTCCGATCCAAGAAGCTCATAGATTTTTGCAACTAGTATTATATTATTTTGGGACATTCCACAGCTTATTACCCTCAGGGAAATGGGCTAGTGGAGTCATCCAATAAAACCCTGGTGAACATTATTAAGAAGACGTTGCAAGAAAACAAAAAGTCATGGCATAACAAGCTAGTTTTCACACTGTGGGCTGACAGACTGACCCCTAAGAGGTTAATTGGTATGTCTCCATATCAGTTGGTCTATGGCATTGGAGCAGTTTTTCCTACCTCCTTTGGGGTTCCTGTCATGAAACTACTGCAAGAGATGCAAGCCGAGCCGAATGATTCCCAAAGAAGGATAAGCCAAATGATCCACTTGCAGCAGTCCAGAGAAGAAGTGTACAACAAAAATCAGGTTGTCTAGGAGGACATAAAAAGGATCTTTGATAAAAGAACTAAAGAAGACAACTTTGAGCTAGGTGACCTGGTTCTGAGATGGGATGCTCGAAATGAAGATAAGGGGAAGCATGGTAAATTCGACAGTTTATGGAAGGGACCTTACACAATTCATGCATTCAGAGGAAATAATGCTTTCCTGCTCAACAACAACGATGGGACCAATCTGCCAGAAGGACCCGTGAATGGAAAAAGTGTTGAAGAACTACTCACCTCCTCAATAGGGACCTTGAGTCACACCTTTCCATTGTACAAATCATTTTATTATGCTTACAAGTTTTTGAGTGAATAATTTTGATCAGATGGTTGAAGCCTGCAGAGAAGGCCCTAAGCCACTGAACATTGTCATAAACTTTCAAAAATAAACAAATCAAACAACAAAGGAAACGGTGGAGAAAGTTTTTCAGGACATCAGAAAACAAGATTCTTGGCACTTCACACGGAGAGTACCATCCCCAGGTGGAGCCATTGTTATAACCCTATAATTTATAGGATCAACTGGTGACTGAAAATTTTACCCATTTTTTGTTTTGCTTGTCAAATGATTTTTCATTTTGCAAATAATTTGAGAAAAAGAAAAGAAAAGAAAGAAAAAGAAAAAGAAAAGAAAAGAAAAGAAATAAAAAGACTAATAGAGGGCATAAAAGAAATTGGATAAATCCCCATGCAATAACAATTACTTGGTTCATATAGTTCAATCATGGCCAAGTCCTTTTAAATTGATGTTGATAGGAGTAGTGAATAAGCTTGGCTAAACTATTTAATCTTAGCCAAGCAAATTAGGTTAGCTAGTGAATAAATTTGACCAAACTGCCTAATCTTGGTCAAATAACCCCAAGATAGAGTAATTTCTTAGTCCAACAGTTTAATCTGGGCTAAATGTCATAGGTAATTAGGCTAGAGCATAGGGTAGTTTTATTTATCTCAATAAAATAGGCCTGATGATCGATGTTGAACCCTATCTTTGATGTTTGATAGTTGAATGTCTAACCCCATGGTGATAAAACCAGGGAAAGCTTGGACAAATCCACTTAAAGTGCTATACTAAGTTTTCAAAGAAAAAAATGAATCTGTGCTCACATATTAAAGACAACGCACAGATGACTGGTTGAGGTGCCAGTGCTCAGATCTATGGTTG
>SNQJ01S0029685.1:89012-112594 GCA_010110895.2 Picea sitchensis | reverse complement strand
GGTTAAATGTCGCACTCAGATCTACGGTCCAGTGGCAGGTGCGCCGATGGATGATCGATGATGTTTTTCGGACCCCCGGATCGGTCTTCTTTTAATGATGGGGGGTGGGGGGGTCCTGAATGGAGTGTTTTTCTGGCGGGCCCCCTTCTCTATGTGGCAGGAATCCATTGATCCATACTCCTGCCACGTACCGCTTATCACTTTCTGACATACCCTTATCACCTCATGAAATCATTTTCCACCTGTTCCCTAAGGGTCACATCTCATAACTTTGTCAGTCCACTCCCCTGTTCACACGTTACAAGTCTTTTCATCATGGTCACTCCCCCAATCAACATCTTCCATGTCACCCGGTCATACTCAGCATTCGTTGTTACCTACCATCTCATGCTCCAAAAGACCGATTGGCCATTTATTATTGGCTAACTTATCCGTTAGCTTGCTGATATGTCCCCCGTGCCGATCAGGTATTTGTTTTCTAAAAACCACTCTTTCCATTCATTTCTCCCATTGATTACTTTATCCTCACACCAGAGAAATTATTCCTTTCTTACCTTCGTTTCACTCAACTGTCCAAAACCACAGTCATTGCCACTAATTTTTTGTTTGACTTGCAGGTATTTTCACAGTGATGGTGCCAAAATCAAAGAAAGCAGAAGCCGAGGAAAATCCTTTCCTCCCACCTCCTGTCGACCTCGACAGGATCCATTTGGCCGACAAAGATTATTTGATCGAAGATACCATGTGCAAATTTGACTTCATGGATTTGCAATCTTGGCTAAAGGATGTTTTCTTAGATTAGAGAGATGAAATTGGGCTCTGAGAATCCAACCTTCCTCTGTATCTGTTCCCCCAAGTTCACCATTTCCCTGAATTCGCCC
Organism: Picea sitchensis; assembly: GCA_010110895.2. Lineage (NCBI taxonomy): Eukaryota > Viridiplantae > Streptophyta > Pinopsida > Pinales > Pinaceae > Picea > Picea sitchensis. Next base: position 111,713 of record SNQJ01S0029685.1, on the reverse strand, counting down.
TCAAATTCTAGTCTCATTACATCCCTGACCAGAGAGCCATACTATCTTCATCAGGAGAAACTCTTTTCTTCATCACACCTGAGGCCATTGATCAAATGATGAAGATACCCATAAATGAATCTGCCTCCCCTTTTAATCTCGAAATCATCACAGAGCTTTACCAAAAACTATCATTCCCTCAGAGAGCACAGATTTTTGAGATTTTCCTCCCTCAGGCTGCCCAGCTCCCCAAGACAAATCCCCTGTACCCTTCCTCCCTGTTCTCAGTAAAGGGAAACCAAATCATTTCGTCGCTCTGTGCTTTGCTGGGTTATTTTTCCGACCAATGGGTGGATGAACCCATATTGGGTTTTCTATCCATTTTCTCCACAGAAGAAAAAGCCACCATGCAGTTCGACTACAACACTTTCCTGGCAGATAGTATTCACGAGAAGTACTTAAATTTCTCCTCAGAAGGCATGTTTTGGTATTCTTCAATATTGGCTTACATGTTCACTTTTTTTCAAGCGGATAGATTCTCCTTTTCAATGCAGAAAATGGACAAGGACGGGAAGCCACAGGCAGTAATAGCTAGGAATTCACTACTCAGACAAAATTCAACAGAGTTCAGCTTCAAAAAAAAATCGAGCAGTTCTACCATCCTGTGGTGAGCATGCTCAGTAGCAGACCTGAACCAAGGATAAATGAGAAGATTCAGAGGATTTTACACCTCTCAGATCTTGCAAATACTGGAGACTAGTATCTTTACCAAAATCACACCGAGATCAAGGTATATAGATGCGAGCTGGCTCCATACTGAAGATTTTTTACTACACACCAAAAGTACAAAAATCAATCATACACCTGACGCTGCCAGTGAAAAGGGAGGCCAATTCACTGAAACTATGAAAGATGATCAATCACTTCTTAGCACAAGCAACAAACAGATCATGTCTACAATTTTGCCTAAGAAGCCCATGAATACTCCACCAGTTAACCAACCAAGTAAAGTTGGACCAAAATTGAGTATTTTTTAGAAGTATGACCTGATCAAAAAGAAAAATCAGATGCTGACCAACAATAAATATGATTAGTTTTGGAAATAGACATCAATGACACAACATAAAGTGTTGTCTGCATTTGATATAGAGAAGGGTAGGATGCACATGGCGTTTCTATAGGAACAGGTGCTAGACCCGAAAGAAATCATTGATTACAAAAGGGCAACAATCAAGTTTCATACCAAGGATGTGCATCCTGGTGATCAAATGGATCTGCACAGGCAAACTAGGGAAATGATTTTATCCATGTTGGAAAATGCTTCTACTACGACCACTAAATTACAGGTATCTCTGAGCAATGTCTAGACACAGCTGAAATTATAAAAGTTATCATCCTTTGCAAAAGATAACAGAATTAAGATGTTGGAAGAACTGGTCCTCAAGATCGGGTATGACCCCTCAAATGTGAAAGAAGTTGAGGAGATGCTTAAGAAGAAAAATGTTGATATAGCCTCTCTCAGGAAACAGTTGAAACTGCCACCAACAGAAGATGCACAGGCAAAGGAGACAGCTGCGACAGAAGGGGAAAAGGATGAGATGCTCAAGTTAATCATGGAGAAAAATGCACAGTTGAAAGAGATGGAATAAGAACTAGAAAAGTTAGTGAAAGAGAAGGAACATGTAAAGCCTATGGAAGTCATTCCTTTGAGCGCAGTTCCACTCACAAGAGTAAGAACATCATCTACAGCAGAAATTCCCTCAACAACTCCACTGATAGCTCTGGAGAAGATAGTGGAACTGGCAAAATCCATGGAAGAGATGAATCTGTAGGAGACGGAGATTAACAGACTTAAAAAGGAGGTTGAGAACCTTCAAGAACTCAAGTCTTCTTACCAAGCCAATTACTCCAAGGAGAAAGAAACATCATACAAGCTCAAACAGGAATTGCAACAGTTGCAAAAGCAAACAGTGGTAGGCAAAACACTTGCTGAGGTCAAGGAAAATGTCTGGATGGATATCACCAAATCCATAAATGAAATATGGCCTATGATGCAAATCATGTTCGAGCAGAATGAACTAGTACAAAGAAGCAAGCAGGCAATTGAGAAAATAAGAGGAGAATTGGGAGAGATGCCCATAGAAGCCACTGAGATCATTAAATTCCTGAATTCTAAAACCAGAGAAGAGTTGGAGGAGTTGAAAATTGAAGATAGGACATAAACCATCCTCGAGGTCAAGAGAGTCCTGACCAAAAGAGGATTGATGCTACAACTGGAGGAAAAGGTCCAAACTATGGACATAGGAGTGAAAATATTTTTCAGCAAAATTGAATCTCTGCAGAAGAAAGGGCTTCCTGGCTTAAGGGTCATAAATGACAAGTTAATGACACTGTTTGATTTCAAAAACAAACTAGCCACCATGTCTAAAGACAGTTCAAAATTCTCGGGAATACAGGACAGTATCACGGGCAAGGCATTCCTAGAGGCTTTACAGTATGACATCAACATACAACATGAGATCCAGTACATTTTCATCGTCAAGCCAACTTTTGCCAAGTATACAGAGATGGATGAAGTATACTGAAATATGCTCAAAGTCGGCGTTCCCAGTAACCTTCGATGAGAAGAATTATGCAATCTGATCGAGTAGAAGATGAGGTGTCCAAGCCCAGTCAGCAATCCAATCAAGTGAGGTCGTGTGGAGGACTCACCAATGGTTTACCCCAGAAATCAACATGAAGATTTCAACACATCATCAAACAGTTCCTGAATTTTTGTATCTTGTTGAGTTAGTTAGCTAAATTTAGAACTACCACGTCTTGATCTTTAATGAGAGGATCATATGTAATTTTTGATTATAAATACTTCAAAATTTGAAGTATCGAGGGTTGATATTTACGCCCTGTAAGCTAGAAAGACTATAATTTTTATCAAGAGATCTTCCAGTAATACAAAGAGATGTTTCACAGGATTCTCGCTTGTTATTCATTGGTGATGTTTTCTTCTCTAAGTTAAATGTTTTTTCTCCTTCGGTTGTCATATTGTTTTCTAATGTAATCTTTTAAAAGTAGCACATGTTGCATGATTTATCTTTGTATACCCTGTTTTTGGCTTTGAAAGATATTAATGTTTATCTTTCTGATATTACAATGAATAAATTCTTAAATGCTTCTTTACTTTAATTGATATTCTCATCTTTTCTACTATTCATCACTTTACTACTAAAGAATCCGATGAATGCATTATCTTGCCTGGTGAAAAGAATCTTTTAATTTCTATTTAGATCTCTATCTTTATAATACAGACCCCATAGCCCAATAGAAGTGTAAAAACCTTTTCAGCCAACTTAACAAAAACAACAACAAACCTTTCAATCATATTTTGTTTAACTAGCCTAATATCCTGAAATTAAAACATAGCTAAATCATACAGAGAGATCCCTCTCTGAAGCTGGTAGGGCTAGATTGCAGTTTCGAAGTGGTTGGATAAAGTTACCTCTTGTAATTTTCTTCTACTCTGACAACCTCTAGGAATTTACAGAGCGTTAACACCTTGGAAGTGAAAATGTTAAAGAAACAAATGTCATACTGGTTGAACATTTGAAGCATAGTCTCCTTAGTGTCAGTACAATATGTGATCAAGGATACAATATTAAGTTTGACTCTTGAAAATGTGAAAACAGAGAAGAAGAATTAGGAAGATTGGTTGCAACATCAACAAGAAGACCAAATAACATATACATCCTAGAAAAAAGGAGTAAAGAGGATTGAAGTTACACAAAATAGCTCCAAGGAATATAACAAGGAAGGAAAGGATAAAAATACAAAAAATGAAGGTGAAGTATTAATGAGCATTGTTGGCGTGCAGTGAGAAGACCCAGGGTTAATCAACAATGCACCAACAAAACCCTTAGACACTGGCCCTTTCAGCATCACCTGCAAGCAATTGAAGTCTCACCCGAGGAATCTAGAGGGGCTGCACAAACCAAGTTTCTACAATGATGAGGGGAAATGATGAATTCATCATGTTCTTACTGTGTGAGCTAGTTTCATTACTTAATATTTACTTATCATGTAACATACTCTGTGTGCAAAATTACTTTACTTAGCATTCATTCATTTACCAGTTACTTTAGTGTGAGACATTATGATAGCATATATCAATAGCACATTCAAAATACTAAGCTTTCCAATATTTTTAACATATTCGTAATACTAATACTAACCACTGCACAATATTCGTAACATATTCATAATACTAACCATTATATGCTATCCATAACTATCCACAACACACACATAATATAACATTAAAACACAAGTTTTAACATGGTTCACCCCAATCTGGGTTACGTCCACAAAAATTTTCTTCTTATATTAGTCATTTATAGTCTGTGTACAACTGCACACTGCGCTTACAAAAATATGCAATAGTAACCATTACTCAAACCTACCTAGTCGTTTTACTGCAGTGCGGGCCTCAATCCTCAGTCATACCTAAAAATTTCTCCCAAAATTGATGAACTGAAAATAACTTCACGAAAAAACTCTCACTACCAAACTACTTCTACCAAAAAACCCATTACCATTTATAGTTTTACAAAAGGGCTAATCCCATTACAATGTGGACAAAATGTCCAGAAATCCTGACTAATTTCTTCCTTTTGCGCACTGACTCCCAAACATGCTGCAAATTCTTTGCGCGCATACGTTGCTCCTTAGCCAAAATATCACATGATTTGTTCCTATGTGATTTCCAAGACTTATCAAAACTTATCCAAAACACCTATCCAATAGGCCCCCAACACTCACATGTGGCTCTTTTTGAGCCACTCAGGCCTTCATCTAGTTCACCATGAACTTCTCAAGTATCTCCTTTGCTATCATGGCCTTATCCTTTACCTCTATCTCCTTCTGCAAAATTGTGTTGATTGTTTTGATAGTAACCTGAGCCTGCATCTTCTCACCACTTTCTTTGAATTCCTGTTTGATTATACCTCAAGTGGATGACATGGTCATTTTCACCCTATAGGCTTCTTCTTGTAGTATTTCAATATTTTTCATGCAAGCCTGCTACTTTGCTCTTTGTTATGAGGAAAATCACTCTATGGCATGGGGTAAACCACAATAGACGAAAATGACTGTAGAAATCAACTATAATCTCAAGTATGCTATATAAACAAATATGATAATTATACAAGGTAAAGAGCCTACCTCATCTAGACATTCGATGAAGTCCACCATTGAGCACTCGACTCAAAGAAATATACCTGCAACTTTTCCTCAACAACCAAGATACACAAGCATATGGTGATAATATATAAAGTTAGCACATTTAATAGCATAATCCATCAATATTCATAACAAATATGCCCATGGAATACCAATTCAAATATTTGCAAGGCGTTACTTGGACGTGAAACGAGTATTTCTATTAAAATTTAATCAACATAAGTATATGAATGATAAACTTCCGTGTCAGCACATTCGAAACCGGGAAACTAAGTCCATTCTAGCTCGGCCTCCACCACTTCAATCCTCCACCAAAGGCAAGCTCATATAAGAGAAACAATGAGGTTCTCCATCAAGTAGGGAAGATCTTGGGGGCTGAACAATGTGTTTAGACTTAAAAGGACAAAAGGATGCAGACTCAATATGAAGTGAGTAATTTCTCCAGAGTAACTTTGATCTCAAAGTTGAATTCTTCTCCTATTTTCCACATCTTGGATATGGCCCATTTATAGTCTTCAAATGGAACTAAAGGGCCGATTTGGAACATTTCCAGTATATGGAAGGTCAAGGATCATAGATCTCATGACGTGACATGGAAACCAGACACCATTTTTTAATTTTTGGAACAAAACCTGATGTACGCGGGTTGTAATGGTGCAACCTGCATATACACATGTTGTATAAAAATGGAATTCAAGTCTGCATAGGGAAATGGAAAAGGCCTTCTGAGAAAATTTTCATAGCGTGAGGAAAATATTGCTAGAACAGATGCCCCATAATGTGTGAGGTCAGAGGAGTATCTACGATGGCTAAAATACATTATAATACTTAGAAGTGGAGTATTGGATACCCAACTAGACGAACTAGTTTCTTATGAGAATATTACAATCTATACCGACTTTGCACACATGGATGCCAATTTGAATTACACTGCAGATCCATGTGAAAATATACCAAACAGTTGTTCATGGCCATGAATATGAAATACAATGGTGGCTACATGCCATAGGTTGTCATAGTCATGAACAAGGCCCAGTAAAACAAGTATCAAAATCAATATGAAGATATCGGTATAGAATGGAGTACAATTTGATCTCCCATGATCACTGAAGTCACATAGGTGTCCAACAATAGGCTCAATACTGCAAGCAAGAGAATGAGATGTAATTAAAATTTAATGCCAAAAAATTTCCTTTTTCATAAATTTAGTCTACTTGGTTTTAAAAAGGGGTAAACTTACACCAAATAGACGTCCTTTCAAATCCAATTTACAAGTGTGAAAGGGACAAGTTCACTCGACAATATTTTCACTTTTTGAGAGAGTCGGAAAAAAGCTTAAACTAGACTCGCAGATACTATTCTAAGAAACATATCATGGGGGAGACCAGGGATCTCGTGCAAGACTTCTATCGAAATTCAACAACTCATAGATAGCTGACACAAGCTTGGGAAAGCCCAAATATTTCCAAGTTGAGGAGGATAAAATACTTGCACATGTTACCTTATCTACAATATATCGAAGAATGCCCCTTATCTGGAAGGGTGTAGAAGAAGGAAGTCGAGGCTCTACAAGATCATTCCAATCAAAGGAAACCAACCTAAGACTTGGAGGAACCATACTCGAAGAGAATGGAATGCTCCCTTGTTCAGAAGGTACATGAACAAAAATTCTAAGGACGTGGTCGAAATATGCATCACCCTCCAAAAGAAGAGTGGGATTGACCGAAGATTGCATTGACAATGTCACTTCCTTAGACTTTTCACTCTCCAAGAGAAGAGTGGTATCGACCTAAGATTGCATCGGCATGACCACCTTTTAAATCGTTGGTTCAACAGGATGTGAGACAACAAGGTCAAGAGACGCATCACCCCCAAAAACATGACTGGTGTCAATCGAATATTGCATTGATAGGACCTCACGTTGAAGAGGATGCAAGACAACAACGTCCAAAGACGCATCACCCCCCAAAAGAAGAGGGGTGTCATCCTAAGATTGCATCAGTACGACTGTTGTATCAACCAAAGAAGGACTAGAATGTTGGGAAACCAAATATGAATCAGAACCCGAAGGGCCCCCGAGAAAGGACCATGCTTCTTGTACCACAATGGTAGTAGGGAAACTAGGATGGGATGTTATAGGTAGAAATATCGCCCACTTGAGCACTTTCTCCTAGAAAAGTGAAGCTAGGATTGGATCCATAGGAAGGAATATTCCAACCTCCTACCGTAGGATTTGGTTGAGGGATATGACTCCCACCAAACTAAAAGGGAGAATAAGGAGGCATCATACCCCCAGACCCAAAACTAGGATTCACATAAGGAGACAAGACAGAGGATGGAAAGTGTGAAGACATGTTTGGCATACCATGAGAAAAATGATTAGAGGCCCAAGGTATTGGTTTAGTATCATGATTTGGCATACCACTCGGAAATACAAAAGGATTTGTTCCCATGGAATGAGCAAAGACCATGGGTTGGGTAGTGATAACTGAGGGAGTCACGAGGACTCAAATAACCATAGAAATGAAAAATCATGACACAATACAAAATCCTAAGGCCAACTAATAATCAAAGAGCACACCAAAATAAACAAAAAAGGCCAATATGCACACAAACATGATAAAGTGGTTGAAAGGGGTCTCCCTCCCTAAAGTAGGTATGTATCATCTAAGAGGGGCTTGCGATTCCCTAGAAAATATCGGAGGTATCAGAATTAGTTATAAGGGCCCTCGTGGGATTAACAACCAGTTATTTAGATCACCCCAAAGAGGTAATCCTCCATAAAGGTTGTGTGTTGTCCAACCCTTATCTGACCCAGGGTACCTGCAAAATAACCCCTGCAAGTAACCTATGTGGTACCTATGTCAAGCAATTAAGCAACCACGATATAATCGATGTGCAGACGAACAATCATAAGTCAGTTCTATCGTATGGGTAGGGTAACAGAGCCCAAAATCTAGAAAGCACCACCTCTCATAGAGGTAAAGGTACTAGAAAGATCCCCGTATACAAATAGATCCCCATAAATATATCTGATGCTAAGAAGGTATTGGGGGGATATCCCCTCAACCAACTTCACACGACCGCCTACTTAACTCTAGTGTAAGTAGAGCCTCTTGACTTCACCAATTATACAATGGATTTCAACACTCCCGTAGTAAGACACATATGTTGATTTTAATAGCCTTGGAGAAGTTTACTTACAAAATCCTATTCCAAGGCTCTAAATCCTAAGCTAGTTTGTGCACCCTAAAAATAAAATCGTTTCTAATCAATTTTAAATTTATCAGTGTTTCTTTTAGTGGTCTTGATTACTCAAAAAGGTGTGGTTGTGAAACTAATGATGTTATGACTCAACAAGTAAAATAAATGAATATGAATAAAATGCAATGTCCTAACTTCAACTCCTAATAAATGATAAGCTTTTCAAAATGCAATTTTCAATTTAATTCTCCAATTCAAAATAAGATGCAATATTTCCATACATGTACTAAGATCAATGATAAGAACCCAAAAGATCAAATGCCAACAGTGCAAAGTGTTTATTATTTTTTTATTTTCAATATAAAAGAATGAAAATGAAAGGACTGAACAACAACTTGATATAAAGATTCTACTGTATGTACACAAAGATAAACCAAGTAGGATATCAAGAAGCAAACACCCAGCCCAAGATGCAAGGACAATCAATGAAAAGGATGATGAGAAAGGAACCACTCGAAAATTCAACCAAAGAAAGGTTTCCTATCACTATGTAGGCACTTAACAGTAATGAAAGAGAACTAAGAAGACTCAACAACCATCAAAACTTACCCAACAAACATCAAACTCAACAACCAACCATAAAAGAATGATGTACTCGACTTTTCAGGAGAAAATTGTGTATATGAGCTTCCTATAGAATGACAACTCATGTATGTACATGTTGTCAAGAAAAAACCTGCGTATATGTATTGAAACACTGCTAGGTTAAGGATAAGGATAAGAAACACAGACTCAAAATAAACAGAGGCTGTCAAGCAATCAGACGACGAGAAACTTGATATAAATGAGAGCAATCAAAGGAGAAAAAAACTCCAAACCTCGAAAATAATATTATATCCCTAGTATGGTCACCAATTTTGTTACGAGGAAAATCACTCTATGGCATGGGGTAAACCACACCAGAAGGAAATGACTGCAGAAATCAACTCTAATCTCAAGTATGCTATATAAAAAAATATTATAATCCGACAAGGTAAAGAGCCTACCTCGTCCAAACGTTTGATGAAGTCCACAGTTGAGCACTCGAATCAAAGAAATATACCTGCAACTTGTCCTCAACAACCAAGATACACAAGCATATGGTGATAATATATAAAGTTATCAAATTTAAAAGAATAATCCATCAATATTCATAACAAATATTCCCATGGAATAACAATTCAAATATTTGCAAGACATTAATTGGACGAGAAAATAGTATTTCTATTAAAATGTAATCAACATAAGTATATGAATGAAAAACTTCCATGTCAGTATGTTTGGAACTAAGAAACTAAATCCCTTCCAGCTAGGCCTCCACCACTTCAATCCTCCACCAAAGGAAATCTCATATAAGAGAAACAATGAGGTTCTCCATCAAGTAGGGAAGAGCTTGGGGGCTGAACAATGTGTTCAGACTTAAAAGTACAAAGGGATGAAGACTCAATATGAAGTGAGTAATTTCTCCAGGGTAACTTTGATCTCAAAGTTGAATTCTTCTCCTATTTTCCACATCTTGGATATGGCCCATTTATAGCCTTCAAATGGAACTAAAGGGCCGATTTGGAACATTTCCAGTATATGGAAGGTCAAGGATCATAGATCTCGTGACGTGACATGGAAACCAGACACCATTTTTTAATTTTTGGAACAAAACCCGATGTACGCGGATTGTAATGGTGCAACCTATGTATACACATGTTGTATAAAAATGGACTTCAAGACTGCATAGGGAAATGGAAAAGGCCTTTTGAGAAAATTTGCATAGGGTGAGGAAAATATTGATAGAACAGATGCCCCATAATGTGTGAGGTCAGAGGAGTATCTACGATGGCTAAAATACATTAAAATACCTAGAAGTGGTGTATTGGATACCCAACTAGACAAACTAGTTTCTTATGAGAATATTACAATCTATACCGACTTTGCGCACATGGATGCCAATTTGAATTACACTGCAGATCCATGTGAAAATATACCAAACAGTTGTTCATGGCTATGAATAGGAAATACAATGGTGGCTACATGCCATAGGTTGTCATAGTCATGAACAAGGCCCAATAAAACCAGTATCAAAATCATTATGAAGATATCGGTATACAATGGAGTACAATTTGATCTCCCATGATCACTGAAGTCACATAGGTTTCTAGCAATAGGATCAATACTACAAGCAAGAGAATGAGATGTAATTACAACTTAATGCCAAAACATTTCCTTTTTTGTAAATTTAGTCTACTTGGTTTTAAAAAGGGGTAAACTTACACCAAATAGACGTCCTTTCAAATCCAATTTACAAGTGTGAAAGGGACAAGTTCACTCGACAATCTTTTCACTTTTTTAGAGAGTCGGAAAAGAGCTTAAACTAGACTCGCGGATGCTATTCTAAGAAACATATCATGGGGGAGGCCAGGGATCTTGTGCAAGACTTCTATCAAAATTCAACAACTCATAGATAGCTGACACAAGCTTGGGAAAGCCCAAAGATTTCCAGGTTGAGGAGGATAAAATACTTGCACATGTTACCTTATCTACAATATATCGAAGAATGCCCCTTATCTGGAAGGGTGTAGAAGAAGGAAGTCGAGGCTCTACAAGATCATTCCAATCAAAGGAAACCAACCTAGGACTTGGAGGACGCATACTCGAAGAGAATGGAATGCTCCCTTGTTCATAAGGTACATGAATAGAAATTCTAAGGACGTGGTCGAAAGACGCATCACCCTCCAAAAGAAGAGTAGGATTGACTGAAGATTGCATCGACAATGTCACTTCCTTAGACTTTTCACTCTCCAAGAGAAGAGTGGTATCAACCGAAGATTGCATCGGCACAACCACCTTTTAAATCGTTGGTTGAATAGGATGTGAGACAACAAGGTCAAGAGATGCATCACCCCCAAAAACATGAGTGGTGTCGGTCGAAGATTGCATCGACACGACCTCTCGCTGAAGAGGATGCGAGACAACAAGGTCAAAAGATGCATCACCCCCCAAAAGAAGAGGTGTGTCATCCTAAGATTGCATCAGTACGACTGTTGTATCAACCAAAGAAGGACTAGAATGTTGGGAAACCAAATATGACTCAGAACCCAAAGGGCCCTCGGGAAAGGACCATGCTTCTTGTACCACAATGGTAGTAGGGAAACTAGGATGGGATGTTATAGGTAGAATGATCGCCCACTTGAGCACATTCTCCTAGAAAAGTGAAGCTAGGATTGGATCCATAGGAAGGAATATTCCAACCTCCTACCGTAGGATTTGGTTGAGGGATATGACTCCCACCAAACTAAAAGGGAGAATAAGGAGGCATCATGCCCCCAGACCCAAAACTAAGATTCACATAAGGAGACAAGACAGAGGATGGAAAGTGTGAAGACATGTTTGGCATACCATGCGAAAAATGATTAGAGGTCCAAGGTATTGGTTGAGTATCATGATTTGTCATACCACTCGGAAATACAAAAGGATTTGTTCCCATGGAATGAGCAAAGACCATGGGTTGGGTAGTGATAATTGAGGGAGTCACAGGGACTCAAATAACCATAGCAATGAAAAATCACGACACAATACAAAATCCTAAGGACAACTAATAATCAAAGAGCACACCAAAATAAACAAAAAAGGCCAATATGCACACAAACATGATAAAGTGGTTGAAAGGGGCCTCCCTCCATAAAGTAGGTATGTCTCACCCAGGAGGGGCTTGCGATTCCCTAGAAAATATCTAAGGTATCAAAATCAATTATAAGGGCCCTCATGGGATTAACAACCAGTTATTCAGATAAACCTGGAGAGGTAATCCTCCATAAAGGTTGTGTGTTGTTCGACCCTTATCTGACCCAGGGTACCTGCAAAATAACCCCTGCAAGTAGCCTATGTGGTACCTATGTCAAGCAACTAAGCAACCACGATATAATCGATGTGCAGGTGAACAATTGTAAGTCAGTTATATCATATGGGTAGGGTAACAAAGCCCGAAATCTAGAAAGCACCGCCTCTCATAGACGTAAAGGTACTAGAAAGATCCCCGTATGAAAATAGATCCCCATAAATATATCTGACGCTAAGAGGGTATTGGGGGGATATCCCCTCAACCAACTTCACACAACCTCCTGCTTAACTCTAGTGTAAGTAAAGCCTCCTGATTTCACCAATTATACAATGGATTTCACCACTCCCGTAGTAAGAGACATATGTTGATTTTAATAGCCTTGGAGAAGTTTACTCACAAAATCCTATTCCAAGGCTCTGAATCCTAAGCTAGTTTGTGCACCCTAAAAATGAAATCGTTTCTAATCAATTTTAAATTTATCAGTGTTTCTTTTAGTGGTCTTGATTACTCAAAAAGGTGTGGTCGTGAAACTAATGATGTTATGACTCAACAAGTAAAATAAATGAATATGAATAAAATGCAAAGTCCTAACTTCAACTCCTAATAAATGATAAGATTTTCAAAATGCAATTTTCAATTTAATTCTCCAATTCAAAATAAGATGCAATCTTTCCATACATGTACTAAGATCAATGATAAGAACCCAAAAGATCAAATGCCAACAATGCAAAGTGTTTATTATTTTTTTATTTTCAATATAAAATAATGAAAATGAAAGGACTAAACAACAACTTGATATAAAGATTCTACTGTATGTAAACAAATATAAACCAAGTAGGATATCAAGAAGCAAACACCCATCCCAAGATGCAAGGACAATCAATGAAAAGGATGATGAGAAAGGAACCGCCTGAAAATTCAATCAAAGAAAGGTTTCCTATCACTCTGTAGGAACTTAACAGTCATGAAAGAGACCTAAGAAGACTCAACAACCATCAAAACTTACCCAACAAACATCAAACTCAACAACCAACCATACAAGAATGATGTACTCGACTTTTCAGGAGAAAACTGTGTATATACGCTTCCTATAGAATGACAACTCGTGTATGTATATGTTGTCAAGAAGCAACCTGCGTATATGTATTTGTTGGAGCCGGAGGTCACTCCTGGATTACTTGCAGGAGCAGAGCCCGACGCCCATCAGTTTAATGTCACGATTTGTTTAAAAGGGGTGATCAAATGGAAGGAAACTCAGAACAATATCATCTCAGCTTAGAAACTAGGCTGGGCATGCATGACGAGTGAGGTCTTGATAAACTCCAAACAGTGGGTTGCAGTAAAAGGGTGAGTAGGGGGATGACTTTCATGAGAAGAGTGTGAAGGTCTTTCATAAACCTCAGGTTCATACCAGACTGGAGAAGATAGCATTCGAAGACAACATCCTTTATATTCAAACATGAAAAACCAGAGAGTACAATAATGTCACAACAAATCCTTTATCATAACAAAACTGTAATAGTCCACGTGAATCATTCAACTGTGAACCCTCTGGAATAAGATGAAACAAAGATGGAAAGAGAAGAACTGTTTGTCATAAACCAAGAAGTCTCAAACACAGAGGCATAACCAGGAAACTAGAATATTTACTGAAACTTTACAATCGGGAGCTTAGCTCTACCATCGATAGATACAAAAATGGAGAAAATGCCTTCATATACTCAAAACAACAACAACAGCGGAATCAAGAAATTGCATTGAAATCTTTGCGTCTGCATGGCTTCTGACACTCTGCATCCAAAATCTTTGAATGGCCGTGCAACTTATGGCAGATGCGATCGATCTTCTGACAGTTTCATCGGCGAATCGACGTGCCTTTAATTTACTACAGGACGTCCCCATTATGGCGGAGACGATGTCTAACCACCACCAACCGCTTCAATAATTGCTTCTTGGGATTGTGAACGGCCCAACCAACTCAGCATTTTGGGATATGGAATACTTCTCATGCTGCCACCTGGAACAACTGCATAGCTCAAAGGATGGGTATGGAGGCCAACGCGGAAAGTGGGATTCAACAACGGAGTGATGGGGCTACAATCACAGGGGTGAAGTAAGAATGCGAGGGAGGCGACAGGGGATGACATATGGCAAAGGGATATAAGCGGAGTAGGCGGGAGAGTAGCGCGGCAGGTGTTATTTAGTGAGAGGCTGACGTGGAGGGAGAGGGACACGTGGCAAGCAATGAGTAGCTGATGAGAGGAAGGGAGGACCACATAGACCAAAGAGGGGAGGCAGATAGATGACACGCGACAGCAGGGGAAAGGCGGGAAGGAAGATGACGTGACGGGGAGAAGGGCCCGCGCGGGTTAAAGATAGGGTAGCTGAGAGGGATGAGGCTTCTCATGAGCCGTTGATCCAGGCTCCTCGATCATAGCCGTCGAAAAACTGCATACANCGGAATTGCCTTCATCGCCGTTGCTCCGGGCGCGCTGATCTGGATCGTTGAAGAGGTGCGCCCCCGATTCTGGACCCCCCTGCTTAAAGGTAGAAAGGCAAGGGGGGTCCGAAATCCAATATGTGCCGTTGATCCAGGCACGCAAATCTGGACCGCTCGGACTCGCTCGTGACTTATCTTGGGTGCATTATCATCAGAAACTTTGGACAAGTGGGTTTTTAACCCGCTCTTTTGTGTTCTAGTCCTCCTTACAAGAAATATCGCTAACATTTGGCTCCATGGGGGATAGAGTCGTCCCTGTGATGCTCTAAGAACTCTTTTGCAGACTTAGTGCCTTTGCTGTTGGGTTATGGAGTCATTTATTAGTCTGAAAAACAAAGACAGAAACAATATTTACAAAACAAAACAAAAAGAGCCAACTGTGGCTCACAAAAAACATTTTTTTAAGAAATGCCCATTGACTGGGCCACTGAAAACTTCCTTGCCTTCCAGATCCTGCAACCTCTAAGTGTTATTTAAAAATACTTCAAGGATCTTGAAAGGCCCGAACCAGAGGACATCAAATTTACTGTGTTTGCCCTTTTCCTGCCTGGGTGCATCCCATTTGAGTACCAGATCACCCTGCTCAAATTCTTTGTTTTTGCTTTTCCTGTCAAAAGCCTGCTTGATCTTCTGCTGATGATTGTAAGCTCTGTCCAGGACCTATTCTCTGATCTGCTGCACTTCCACCATCTGATGAATTCTTCTGAGCACATGGTTAGGTTCTCCCTCATAGTCCTGGAGGAGATTGGCTACAGGCAAGGAAAGCTGAGTGGGGAAGATGGCCTCGATTCCATAAACCAATTGGAAGGGTGAGAGGCCCAGGGATTTCTTGGTTGTCACCCGATCAGCCCAGAGAGAAAATTTGAGATTTGAATCCCAGGCCCTTTTATTGTCCTCCAGTAGCTTCTTGATAAGCTTGATTAGGCTTTTATTGGAGGACTCTGTCAGTTCGTTTCCTTGAGGATAATAGGGAGTGGAGTGAATCAGTGAAATTCCAAATTGTTCACAAAACTTGACCAGAGGCTCAGACCGAAATGGGGAAGCATTGTTAGTGACAATTTTGCTGGGGCAGCCAAATTTAGTTATGATGTCTTCCAGGAAGCTGATGATTACTTTGTGAGAAGTTCTTCTGATAGGGACAACTTCTATCCATTTAGTGAAGTAGTTAGTTGCTGTCAGAATCCATCGGTGCTGGCCACTCGAGGGGGGATGAATTTCCCCGATGAAATCCAATCCCCACTGCTGAAAGGGTGCTGAGACCACCACAGGTTTCAGTGGAAGGGATTTGAGCTGCTGCTTCCCTGAGAATTTCTGGCATTGGACGCAAGCTCTAATTTCCCTACAGACATCAGGAAATAAGGTGGGCCAGTAATACCCAGCTCGGAGGATCTTGTGAGATGTGGTCTTCCAGAAATGATGGCCTCCACAGAAACCACTATGGAAATCGTTCATAACTTTCTAGGCCTGCTGCGGGTCCAGACACCTCAGTAATACCCCCAGAGGGTCCTTCCAATACAAGGCTTGGTCAATAAGGCAATATCTGACAGCTTTGAGATTTAAAGCTCTTGCCTTGCTTTTTTCCATCCCATCAGGAGGCCTCAACTCTTGCAAGAAATACAAGATATCCTTGTACCAGGGGCATTCTGCTAGTGGTAGAGTGCTTTGGGAACCCCTGCTGGATGACTCAGCTTGCTCATTGATGAAGTTAATTCCCAAGTCTTTACAATTGGATTCGGCTAGCAGCTTGGCCAAACCCTACCCCTTTACCATCTTGGTGGGCTTGATCTTCAGGTCAAATTCTAGGATCTTAGCGATCCATTTTCCTCTCCTCCCCTCTATGTCAGGTTGTATAAGAATGTCCTTCACAGAGGTTGAAGGGACATATGCAATGATCTTTGAGTGTAAGACATAGACCCTGAAAGCTTTGAGAGCTTTCACCAAGGCATAAGCCTGCTTCTCCATGATCTCGTACCGGAGCTCTGCATCTCTCAGCGCCCTGCTAAAGAAGGCAATAGGCTGCTCTTGCCCTTGATCGTTTTTCTGCAATAGAACTGCCGCTACTGTATCACAGGAAGCAAAAGAAAATATCAGAAAGTCCTTGGAATAATCGGGACTGACTAGCACAGGTGCTTCAGTCAACGCCTTCTTTATTTGGACAAAAGACTCTTTGGGCTCGGCGGTCCACTTGACTTCATTCCCCTTTCTGAGCATGACTGTAATATGTTTCACCAATTCAACAAAATTTGAAACAAACCTCCTCAGGAAATTAATCCTTCCCAAAAATGCCTGGACCTCTTTTTTAGATCTGGGAAGTGACAAGGCCTAAATGGCTTCCACCCTGTCAGGATCAATTCTTACTCCCTCTACTGAGACTATATGGCCTAACAGATTCCCTTCTTGCATAGCAAATAATGACTTCTTGGGATTCAGGGAAAGGCCAAACCTGCGACACTTTAGGAAAACCTTCTTCAAGTGGCAGTGGTGTTCTTTATCAGTCTTGGAAAAGACTGTTATGTCATCCAAGTAAATCACCATGAACTTATCCTTCTCCCCGATGAAGGCTATGTCCATGGCTCGCTGAAATGTTGCTCCTGCGTTCATCAATCCAAATGGCATCTTAGCATACATGAATGTGCCCCAAGGAGTGGAGAAGGCTGTCTTTTCTCTGTCCTCCAGCATGACTGATATCTGATTGTAACCCGAAAAGCCATCAATCATAGATATCCTAGATGCACCAGTGACCCTCTGCAATATATGTTCCATGTTGGGTAGGGGATAATTATCCTTCCTTGAACTCCTGTTCAGGTTCCTGAAATCGACACAGAGTCTGATTTCTCCACTTTTCTTTCTCACTGGGACCAAATTGGCTACCCAGTCAGAGTATCTCAAGGGGACAATGATTTGGGCATCCAGCAGCTTCTTCACTTCCCTCTCCATGACAGGTAGCAACATGGGATTTATTTGTCTTAGCTTCTGCTTGAATGGCTTAGCCTCTTCTTTCAGCGGGATCTTGTGCTCGATGACTGACGTGTCGTATGTCTTGAGGTCTTCGTAGGTCCATGCGAACACATCAGAAAACTCCTTCAACAACTTAGTATATTCGATCCTCTGCTCCTCGGTCAGACTCTTTGACAGCTTGATCAACTTGGGCTCCTCTGGTGTGCCTATGTTGCACTCGGCTATGTCAACATCATCCCTTGAAACTCTTCCCTTTATCGCCACATCACTCCCATCGAACAATCTTTCTAATGGGATTAGACCTTTGGGTATGTGATTGCTCGGTAGTTGAATAATCTGGTGGTCAGCAATTTCATTCATAAACTCCCCAGGGTGATTGTCTTCTTCCGTGTCAGGGTCTTCATCTATATGTAATGCAGAAAAGCCATCAATGGATTGGAGGAATTTTTTGATTTCCTGATCATCTTCAAATACCTTCCAATGTTTGACATTGTCTGGTACCGCAGGTCTATATCTTATCTCGACATCAGAGTGGGTAGTGGGTAGCGCAGGAACTTTGAACAAACTAGCTGAAAAGGCTTGAAAGTCGGCTGGAGCATTTTCTTCCCTTGGAATGAAAGAGATGTTAAAAGCTAGGAAGAAATTATCCACAAGGTCCCATACCTCGTTCCTGTAATTCTTGAGTCGAGGATGCTTGGCTTGATAGACGTTTTTCACCTGCTGGACAATTAATTCTGCATCTCCAAACACAACGATCTCCTTGATTCCCATCTCTTTTGCAGCTCTTAATCCTAGAACCAGAGCTTCATACTCTGCCACGTTGTTGGTGACTTCAAATTCCAGTTTGTATGACAGAGATATGGTCTCTTGAGAAGGGGATTTGAATACTACTCCAGCACCTGCACCTATACTGGAAGAGGCTCCATCAAAGAACATCTTCCAAATAGAGGTGGTTGGAGGAGGCATCTCTTGATTAAGATTGGGTTGCTTTCTAATCTGCAAAGGGGCCTCAGGAGTGTCAGTGACCTGTAACAAGCTAGACCCTAAGCCAGTGTCAAGTGCAAATATGGGATGATTAGTGGGGTCTACTTCATCACTGACAATGTAGGCCAACTAAGCTTCTCTGTACAATCTCCTATGTTCCCCTCCAAAGACTGGAATGGTGGCATATGTGAGATCCATCTGCAATGTCCCTCCAAGTCTCTTAATCCAAGACCTTGACAACAACATGCCAAACTTGGGGGGAACATCAGCTACCACAATATCCATGATCATACTCTTCATGGGCAGTTGAAACAAAGAGACTAGCAGGTCCTTGATGACTCCCAAACATTGCACTCTTTTGGAGTCAAAAGAATAGAGGTCATGATAGGCTCGGGTGACTTCCAGTCCTAACTCTTCCATGACGGCTTTGGGCATGAGGTTGTGGGAGGCTCCTGAATCCATCAAACAGTTGTGCAGTACCTTATCATGTATGTTCAGGGAGGTGTAGAAGGGAGGTGATGAATCATATCTGTCTTCCACCATGGGGCCTAGGACAACTACTGGCTTTTCATCTTGGAGGTTTATGAAGTCTGTGGAGGGGCCAGAGGCTTCAGATTTCAAAAGGTCAGAAAAACACTTTTTGAATTCACCATGTTTAATTAGCTCAGTGAGGGGTACAGGGATTCTGATCTTTTGGATCTCATGCTTGAAATTAAAGGGAGATGTAAACTTTGGAACTTCTCTAATTTCAGGAACATGATTTTGGACAATGGGAGAGAGGGGTTGGGCCGTCTTACCTTTGTGGCTGTCTGCTACCTCATTAGCAGGCCTTTCTGCTCTGGTGGACGGCTCAGGAATGTCAAGTGGTGCTGCTCTCTTGTCGGATCTCAGGTTATACCTACCTCGACCACCACTAGCTTTGTCTCCCTTGCTCAATTCATTCAGCTGACTGTTCATGAGAGACTCCTCATATGCTGACTGGATGAGATGAGGGAAAGGAGGAGTGCCCTCTAAAGAGTGGATTTTAGGCTCAGGCTCGTCTGTTTCTCCTTCTTCTTCATCAGCTACAAAATTTTTCTGGAAGGGAGCCTGAATTCTTTGGTCATCTCTGTCTCTTTCCTTCTCTTTGTGCATGGTTGGAGGGGCAAAATTGTTTGGTCTTCTAAATCCTGTTCTGTTCTCAGTGTTCTGAGGACCCTTGTTCATTTGTTTTCTTTCCACCTTCAATCTCTCCATTTCTTCTTTCAGAAAGTTCATAACCTGAGCCAACTCATTTACTTGAGGGTGGGGCAGTGATGGGCTAGAAGTTGAGACTTCTGACTTTCCTTTTCTTCTGTCTGCGTCGGCCCTGTTTCTCAGTCTGTCCGCTGCCAATATATTGGATTCCACCTCTATAGATGAATCTTGCATTTGAGCTAAGGAGGTATCTCTTCTTTCTCTTAATAAGAGACAGAAATCAGGGTCAAATGCACCAGCATAGGAAATTTGAGCAGAGGCCTCTGAGGGTTTTATCTCTGCAGGAATCTTGTTATACATTTTATTGAATCTTTTGGAGAAGTCAGAGACCGACTCTCCTTCCTGCTTCTTCAGAGACCCAAACTCAGTCATGTAATATATGTAGTCCTTTCTATCTCCCCACTGCCTCAGGAAAACATTATCCAGGGCTTCAATGCCAACAATAGATCCAGGGGCCAGTCCTATAAACCACTTTCTAACCTCACCATCCAAGCTCTAGACAAATACTCTCATCCAGACATCTTCATTCTCAATATTGAGGTTATCTCCATAACTGTAAAATGCAGCCAAGTGCTCTTCTGCAGTTATGTCCCCTTCCCCAGTGAACTTGGGCATGTACTTCAGGTAGTCTCCAGCAGGGAGAGGATTCATAGGATGGGGTAGGATTAAGGGAGCATATCTAGCCACGACTATGGCGTCCATTCTGTTTTGTGGGGGATTAGCACTAGCCATAGGGATATTAGGTGGAGGATAACTTGGAGGAGAAGGAGTGCGAACGGGAGATGTAGGAAAAGAGGTCCTCAAAGGGGATGACGGGAAAAACAGAGAGAGGTCTAAGGGAGTTGAATGTGTAGATGTTTCTCTCTGTGCAGCAGTAGTAATAAAAGGAGGAGTATTGAAATCTTTTGAGGTCTGAGGTCTGTACTACGACACAACTTCCAGGGAGAGGGGAGTGACAAGGATCTCTCCCTCTGATACTGGACCAGGAGGAGAAAACTCAACAGGAACACTCTTGAAATTCAAGAAATGGGAAACTTCAGAGGGAGGGCGACTGGGAAGCTGAGAATAAGAAAATGGAGTTCTTATAGAAGGAGGTGGGGAAATACCTGATTCAGAGGTGAAGCTTTCTCCTTGAGGATCCTTTCCTTTTTTGAGAATCGCCTCCGGATTTTCTTCAGTAGCAGCCAGAGGCAGCTGTGGATTAGACCACGTGTGTCTGCTGCTGGAAGCCACAACTAATTCAATGGGTTTTCCGCAGTGGAGTCGTCACAGTGGAGTCACCAGGTGCACAATAGCAATCTTCAAGTTCTGATTTCTGATGCACCTTCAGAATCAACTTAATCTTTGTCGTTCAATCCCGGGGAAAATATTCAACATCGTCCCCGGCAACGGCACCAGAAATGTTGGAGACGGATGTCACTCCTGGATTGCTTGCAGGAGCAGAGCCCGACGCCCATCAGTTTAATGTCACGATTTGTTTAAAAGGGGTGATCAAATGGAAGGAAACTCAGAACAATATCATCTCAGCTCAGAAACTAGGCCGGGCATGCATGATGAGTGAGGTCTTGATAAACTCCAAACAGTGGGTTGCAGTAAAAGGGTGAGTATGGGGATGACTTTCATGAGAAGAGTGCGAAGGTCTATCATAAACCTCAGGTTCATACCAGACTGGAGAAGATAGCATTCGAACACAACATCCTTTATATTCAAACACAAAAAACCAGAGAGTACAATAATGTCACAACAAATCCTTTATCATAACAAAACTGTAATAGTCCACGTGAATCATTCAACTGTGAACCCTCTGGCATAAGATGAAACAAAGATGGAAAGAGAAGAACTGTTTGTCATAAACCAAGAAGTCTCAAACACAGAGGCATAACCAGGAAACCGGAATATTTGCTGAAACTTTACAGTCGGGAGCTTAGCTCTACCATCGATAGATACAAAAATGGTGAAAACACCTTCATATACTCAAAACAACAACAATAGCGGAATCAAGAAACTGCATTGAAAGCTTTGCGTCTGCATGGCTTCTGACACTCTGCAGCTGCAATCTTTGAATGGTCGTGCAACTTATGGCAGACGCGATCGATCTTCTGACAGTTTCATCGGTGAATCGACGTGCCTTTAATTTACTGCAGGACGTCCCCATTATGGCGGAGACGATGTCTAACCACCACCAACCGCTTCAATAACTGCTTCTTGGGATTGTGAACGGCCCAACCAAATCAGCATTTCGGGATATGGAACACTTCTCATGTTTCCACCTAGAACAACTTAATAGCTCGAAGGACGGGTATGGAGGCCAGCGCGGAAAGTGGGATTCCGCAACAGAGTGATGGGGCTACAATTGCAGGGGTGAAGTAAGAATGCGAGGGAGGCGACAGGGGATGACATATGGAAAAGGGATATAAGCAGAGTAGGCGGGAGAGTAGCGTGGCAGGTGTTATTTAGTGAGAGGCTGACATGGAGGGAGAGGGACACGTGGAAAGCAACGAGTAGCTGATGAGAGGAAGGGAGGACCACGTAGACCAAAGAGGGGAGGCAGATAGATGACACGCGACAGCAGGGGAAAGGCGGGAAGGAAGATGATGTGACGGGGAGAAGGGCCCGCGCGGGTTAAATATAGTGTAGCTAAGAGGGATGAGGCTGGTCATGAGCCGTTGATCCAGGCTCCTCGATCGTAGCCGTCGGAAAACTGCATACACGATTCCGGACCCCCCCCTCCGCTTAA
>SNQJ01S0029685.1:78483-88958 GCA_010110895.2 Picea sitchensis | reverse complement strand
CCCCCCCTCGGCTTAAAGTTGGAAAGGCAAGGGGGGTCCGGAATCCAATATGTTGCATTGATCCGGGTGCGTAAATCTGGACCGCTCAGACTCGCTCATGACTTATCTTGGGCGCATTATCATTCGAAACTTTGGACAAGTGGGTTTTTAACCCGCTCTTTTGTGTTCTAGTCCTCCTTACAAGAAATATCGCTAACAGTATTGAAACACTTCTAGGTTAAGGATAAGGATAAGAAACTTAGACTGAAAATAAACAGAGGTTGTCAAGCAATCAGATGACAAGAAACATGATATAAATGAGAGCAATCAAAGGAGAAAAACACTCCAAACCTCTAAAAGAATACTATATCCCTAGTATGGTCACCAATTTTTTTACGAGGAAAATCACTCTATGGCATGGGGTAAACCACAACAGACGGAAATGACTGCAGAAATCAACTCTAATCTCAAGTATGCTATATAAAAAAATATGCTAATCCGACAAGGTAAAGATCCTACCTCGTCCAAACGTTTGATGAAGTCCACCTTTGAGCACTCGACTCAAAGAAATATACCTGCAACTTGTCCTCAACAACCAAGATACACAAGAATATGGTGATAATATATAAAGTTATCACATTTAAAAGCATAATCCATCAATATTCATAACAAATATTCCCATGGAATAACAATTCAAATATTTGCAAGACATTAATTGGACGAGAAAATAGTATTGCTATTAAAATGTAATCAACATAAGTATATGAATGAAAAACTTCCATGTCAGTACGTTCGGAACTGAGAAACTAATTCCCTTCCAGCTAGGCCTCCACCACTTCAATCCTCCACCAAAGGAAATCTCATATAAGAGAAACAATGAGGTTCTCCATCAAGTAGGGAAGAGCTTGGGGGTTGAACAATGTGTTCAGACTTAAAAGGACAAAGGGATGCAGACTCAATATGAAGTGAGTAATTTCTCCAAAGTAACTTTGCTCCCAAAGTTGAATTCTTCTCTTCTTTTCCACATCTTGGATATGGCCCATTTATAGCCTTCAAATGGAACTGAAGGACCAAGTTGGAACGTTTCTAGTATATGGAAGGCCAAGGATCATGGATCTCATGATGTGACATGGAAACCTGACACCATTTTTAAATTTTGGGCACAAAACCCAATGTACATGGGTTGTAATGGTGCAACCCGTGTATACACATGTTGTATAATAGTTAGGGAGTGTATATGTGGAAAAATATTATTTTTATCTCCAGGAACTGCAAAGAGGGACTTCAATTCTGCAAAAGGAAATGGAAAAGGCCTTCTGAGAAAATATGCATAATGTGAGGCAAATCTTGCTATAACACTCTTAGCTAATTTATTTCTAAATACAATTTCCTGTTCTCGTCTATTTCCATTATCACTTATGTTGGAGGTAATGTGCCCATTATTGCTTTGAACTTCTGCACCTTTTTCTATGCAGCATGTATCTTCTGGATGATCTTCTGTTTCTCCCTATATTCAGATAGTTACATCCAAACTCACATGGTTTCTACATAGAGTTGAGCACATTCTACCTCTAGATTCTTTATTCTCTCCACAACTTTGGTCACCGACTATTCCCTTTTTTCCCTTTCTTTTGGTGGAGTACTTGGCGTCATGCACACTTCTAATTCGATTATATGTGTGCGAAAGCCTTGAATATAAGATTCTCTTATCTTTGTTACTTTTTCTTCAATAGGGGCGTCCTTCTTTGTCTGAGCCTCTGGGATTTCTTTGTAGACCTATTCGAACGCATGTTGCATCCTTTCGACCTTGTGTGTGGCCTCATCCCACTCCTTTGTGAATTTGATGTATTCCATATCCAAGGCTACATTCTCTATCACAACCTTAACCAATTCATTGGATGTCTTTTCTCTGTGCAAATTCATCTCTTGCATCATGCTCGTCTACAATTCTTGCAATACATCTTTTGCTAGTTGAGATAAGACTAAGTCAATATGACCTAGTGCTATTTCTTGTTCCTTCATCTCTATTGTGGGGAACTCTACCACCCCTGTTTCTAACTTGATCAATTTGTGTTCACCTTCTACTTCTAATGTCTCAGATATTGTCATTCCTATCTCACCATTCTCTGTAGTTAATTTTGTCTCTTCATATTTTGTTTGTCGTACTAGTGGATCTATGCTGCTTCAAACAATTGGTAGAACTCAATCATCTTCTCCTGCATCTTTCTGTGCATTTCTTCCTACTAGTGTGTCGCACGCTAAAACACGTAATCTTTGACTTCTTTAACTTGATCACCAATATTTTCCAAGTCTTCCTCTATCATGGCTTGGATGGCCACTTCCTTGATTGCTTTCCACTTTGTCCATTGTAGTACATATGTTCCTGCCTCTGGTTCTTTTCGCTTCCTATCTATGTGTGGTGTTGTATTATGGGTTTTTTCTTCAGTGTCATTTCCTCTTTTTTATTTAGTTCCTTCTTCTTCACCATCATTTATCTCTTGTACTTCCAGTTTTGTCTCTCCGAGAGCCCTGTTTCCGTTGGTGGAATCTTCCACTCATCATCTCAATCTACCATGATATGGCCCATCCCATCCTTGGTTAACCTATACTGTGTGGGAAACCATTGCTAATCTGGGTCCTTTTTTTCTTGTACATACATATGGTGGTGCCCTACCTTAAAGCATGCAACTTCCTTATACGCGTCGACCAACTGTGGTGGTATGCATGATGTCCTCTCAATGATTTCTCTAATGGTTTCTTTATAAATATAAAAGGAAACATTGTTTTCCATCTGTTGTGCCTTGTGCATAGTATGCCATAAGCTCTGATATCACACAGCTAGACATGGGTTATCCTTGACTCCCAAAAATTGTGTGTCATATGGCTCCCTCCATCCTGATAGTGCAATTAGAATTAAGATCCAGGAATATTGGAACTCGGTACCTTTATCTTGCACCTCTTCACAATCAATCAGGAATTGGTTGAGTACGAAAGTCACCAAGGTCATCTGGATTCCCTCGAAGCACATTTCAACTATCGCTATGACTATTGTTGGTACTTGGTGTTTTCTACACTTTCTTAACAATTTACAAGGTAATTCTTATGTCACGAACTATACGGTTGGGTCAGAGATGCTTGCAACATCTAACCCGCATTGTCCTCAGAATGTACATAACTTCTCCTTCATGCTCTCAGATAGAACCTTTTTGTTCTTCTTGTTGGAGAACAACAATGAGGGGTCCTCCCCTTGTGAAGGTAGGCCAGCAATGCACATGATCAAGTTTGTATCAATGGATACTAGCTTGTTGAGCCACAAGTATCCCCCATGCATGCAACTTAGCAACATTTTTATGCAAGCATTAATCTCTGGGATCCTCCCAAAGTGTGGTATGTTGAATAGGTTCAGAACACCTTCTTTCTGCAACCCCGTAGCCCAAATTTGTGGATCTATCACTATCATTTGAGTTTTAGAGATAATGTATTTCTTCAAGTAATTTCTTAGCACCAACTATGGAAATTTCTTCTCATCCGTAATTTGATGGTCGACTTACTTTAAACCTGGTATCAAACCTAACATGTCTTCTTCCACAATCACTCCATTTGGAATCGCTGGCTCCACGAGTGTGTACTTCACGTCTTTCTATAAGTTGATCATTTTTTCATACAAATTTCTTAGTGGTATGTAATCCCTGGGGAACATCAACGTTGAGGAGGATGCCTTCGGTTTCTCTTCAACTATGGGTGTCGTTGTTGGTTGAATTCATTGTTTCTTGGGTACTGTTGTTGAGGTAGTTGGGCTCTGTCAATCGACTCTGAATCGGCTCTAAAGCTCAGCTCCACAACTTGGATTTGCAAATTGACTCTATATGAAAATTGTAACTGAGAATAACCTTCCCTCGTCGACCCTTCGCTTACTTTTATACCTCATCACTAGTTGTTAGCTTCCCTTTGCACCTACACTTCCCATCTAATCCACTAGTGCTTTGCATTCAATGCATTCCTTAACATTGTATTAATGCGAAATCCTCCATCATATCTTCTTCTATATCTATCAATGTGTTAATATATTCAGGTTAATTTGCATTTATTGCTACGTGTCTCTGTCATTTCAGACTGATGTTTCCACATAACTACTTTTTCCCATCATGTTTCCTCATAAATTCTCTTAATTGTTATCTGTGTGATCTCTTCTATTTTTCATGATCTCTTCTCTCTGCGTGATCTCTTCTCTCTGCTCAAACTTACGTCCTTCATCTGTGCACTCTTCTTCCTACTTCCTTCTCTTCTGTGACATTTTCATGTTTTTCCTACTAATATTAATTACTTGGACTCTTCAAGTTTCTACTTCTTCTTAACTCGTTTCTTAATTTTTCCTATTTGTTTCTTTATTTTTCCACCTTTTCTTTCTATAGTACAATATGATACAAGTTCTATGGTACATATCCTATGCAATTCACTTAGTGCACAAAAGAACGGTCATCCTTGTATAGTTTCAAACAACTCTCGTTAACTAGTCCTTCCATGACTTGTCCATCTAACTGTTCCAACTGAATAACACCTTCTTCAATCGGAAATTTGATCATGTATGGCCCTAGCTAGTGCATCCTAAACTTTCCAGGGTGCTGTAAGAACTTACTATTGTAAAGTAGTACTAAATCTCATGTATGGAACTTCTTTTTCTTGATGTGTCTGTCATGCCATGCTTTTTCACATGCCTTATGTACTTTCTAATGGAACCCTGTAACAAATCGGTCTTTCTCTAATACCATAACTATGATAATATTTATTCTATTGGGCTGGAATCCGTAAGGTCTGTCATTGCAGCAATGCACAGACTCGGTACAATAAATTCCATGGGCATGACTGCTTCTTGACCATACGCTAATCTAAAGGGTGTTGACCTGTCAACTTCTTGCATGTAGTTCTATAATCCCATAAAACTACAGGAATCCTTAAGTCCCAATCGTTCTGTCCTACATTACATACCTTTGTCAATACATTCTCCAGTATTTTATTGAAGGCCTCCATAGTTTCATTTGATTGAGGGTGATACAAAGTGCTATTTCAATGTTGAATCTGGAACTCTTCTGTCAGTGCTGCAATATTTTTGTTCAAAAAGTGAGTCCCCATATCACTCATAATTACTTTAGGACACCCAAACCTTGTAA
Source organism: Picea sitchensis (assembly GCA_010110895.2). NCBI lineage: Eukaryota > Viridiplantae > Streptophyta > Pinopsida > Pinales > Pinaceae > Picea > Picea sitchensis. Next base: position 83,811 of record SNQJ01S0029685.1, on the reverse strand, counting down.
TATGTTCTCAAATAAGAACCACAATTGTCTCTATGATGCAATCTATAACCGGTTCTACCTCTACCCATCTTGTCAAGTACTTTTTCACGGTAATTGTGTACCTAGCTCCCATTCTCCTCCCTGGTGGATTAATTGGTTCGATAAAATCCACTGCCCATTTTTCAAATGTCTGCAAGGTGACTTGTGGATTCGAAGGCATCCCATCCCTTCACGTTGGCATTCCTACTCTCTGGAAACCATCACAACTCTGAGAATATTACTTATTGTCCTTATCTAGGGTGGGCCACCATAGACCTGTGTGCAATATCTTATCATTTGTTTCCTTTTCTGCGTAATGACCTCATGCAATTCCATCATGCACCTTTGCTAGGATCATTGGTCTTTCATGTTCAAATACACATCGTCGCATTATCCCATCTATGCCTAACTTATATATATTTCTTGTGATCAACTAATAATCCACTACTTTAACCACTAGATGCTTCTTTTCTTCTACTATCATGTCGGATGGAGCGATTCTTGTACTAAATAATTGGACAATTCCTGCAAAGTGGTCATCTACCATTTGAACTAAAAATAATTGCACATCTGGTAAAACATCATCTAGGTTCCCTGCATCTTCCCCTGTCAGTATTCGTGACATATCTGGTCCTACAGTCATTTTCCCTGGCTTTACAATAACTTCGAAGTCATATTCTTGGAACAACAATAACCATCTGCAGATTCTCCCCCCATCATTGGATTGTTCATTAGGTGTCTCAATGTAGAGTGGTTTGTATAAATCTTGAAATGGGACCCCAACAAGTAGTGTTTGAACTTCTACAAGGAATAAACCATCACCAAGCCTTCCCTTTCTGTCGTTGTTTAATTCTTCTCAATAGTCAACAACTTCCTTCTAGCAAAGGAAATCGGATTGTCTAACTCTCCATCTCCTGGTTGAGCTAATATTGCACCGAGCATTATCAATGATGCATCCACATGAACATGAAACTCTTTCTTCCAATATGGAAACACCAGAATGGGCATAGTTACTAACTTATGCTTCAGTACATCTAGACCCTACTGATAGTCTTCATTCCATTGAAACTTAGCTTCTTTCTTTAATAAATTTTCCATTGGAGCTATAATTTGTGCATAGCCTTTAATAAATTTCCTATAATATCCCGTATGAACCAATGTTGTTTTCAGTTTTCTTACAAATGTAGGTGGTGGAAAATCAACAATCAATGTGATGTTTGCAGGATCAACCAATAAACCTTTCTTGCATACCACATGACCTAACAATATCCCAAACGGTACACAGAAAATACACTTCTTCAAATTTAACGATACCCGATATCATCTACATCTATTGAGCATCAAGTGCAAAGTTTCTATGTGGTATTTTAATAAGATAAACATAGTCCAATAATATAAGTACACTTTAAGAAACTTATGAATAAATTCCTTAAAGGTTGCAACAAATACACTAGAAAACACAATATGTGCATTATTTAACCCAAACAACATCTCTATGTACTGGTAGCTTCCCCATTTAGTTGCAAATGTCGTCTTGTGTCTTTCTTCTTGCATAATATTATCTGATGATATCCTAAAACTCCATCAGTGAATGAGTATGCCTCCTTCCCTCCTACTTTTTATAAAACATATTCTGTAAAGGGGGTCACAAAAGGGTCATGTAAACAGGTATCGTTCAATTTCCTTAGGTCTATACAAATTCTAATAACCCCTTGTTTTCTTATCTTGAACTACCATTGGGATTATCCATTTGGACTCTGTGACGGGCTCAATGATACCAAATCCTATGATTCTGTCAATATTTGCTTTCACTTTTTCCTTGTACTTCAGATTCAACTAGTAAGGTCTCTGTCTTATTGGCTTAGCGTTTGGTTTTAACGAGGTCTTCATCTCAAATAATTCCCCATCTATCCCCTTCATCTTTGAAAACATTGTCGGAAAGAGATATTGATATTTTCATAGTAATTTTGCAATCTTTTCAATAGTCTCATCATTCCAATAGTCACCAATATTCACAAACTCAGGTTTCTCTTTCGTTCCAATATTCACTTTGTGCACTCTTAATGGATTCACATATGCATCGGATTCGACTTCTGGACCTTCTACTGCACACTCCCTTTCAATCTATGATGCTTGCACATTTATTAGATCTTATTCCTCTGTATATTTTTCAGTAACATTGTAACATTCCAATAGTTCATGGACTCTCATAGATTCTCTATGTGCACTACATGCATGTACTATTTTTATATGATATTCTTCCATAAAAGTATTACTTCTAATGACTTGCAGATTTGCATCTACTGAGGGTGACCCATCTTCAAAACTAAATGATACCTTGAAATTCTGGGTGAGCTCTTCCCAATATGTTATCCCTCTGTGCACTTCTAGTTCTAGATACCAGTTCTTAGGAACCATCTCAAGTATATGTATGAACCTATGTATCCATTATTACTTTGACACCTGTATCCAAGTTGTCATACATTTCAAAAACTGATCCATTGAAATTCTCATCTCTGTATACTTGTGTGTAATTTATTTTGTTCCAAATATGATCTGCTTCAGCCTTTTACAGTGCTTCCAATCCCCTATTCCTTCCTTGTGTGTAGCCCACCATCTCGATGGGGTTTCTTTCAGTGAAACATATAATGCCAAAAAAAAAATTGTTTGTGTATATACAACTAAAATTCTCTTACAAATCAACTTATGTCAGTTAATCCATCAAACCTTGGTGCTTTACATACCTCTGTTCTGATCCAACACAAAGAGTGAGTAATGCGAGCACATCTTCTGGTCGATACTCCGTGCAATCTGTGTTTTGAATGTTCAATTCCTTCCTTTGAATATGATGCAAAATATCTAATGCATCTCCAAATAAGCACACCATATACAATAGGATTAAAGTAATCATCCACTCACATAGTCATATTATATAGGTTATCAGTTTCTTTTCTTGCAGGTTCCACATATGTCCCTGCTTCTGTGGGGTCTAATGGTGCAGTGACCTTTAAGCCTCCTCCTTTGAAAAGAATTTCTCTCTTCTTCAAGTTAATAATCATATTGCTATCAAAGGCCCAATCCATTTCAAGCAATGTTGGATATGGCTGATTGTTATCCATGATCTTAATGACCTCAAAATCAGCTACGTCGCACACTCCATCTATGTTAACAGTTACTCCTACCAGTCTCTCGATCGATACTATCTTATGTTGGTTTTCCAACCTCAACTGAATAGTTGAACAAACTAACTTCGGCTTCGTGATCATTTCCTGCATTTTTCTTGAAAGAACATTTACATTCAATCCTAAGTTCAAGATGGCATTATTCATGTCATACTCTCTTATCCGTGCACTTAATTTGAATTCTTTGTTTTTCCTCTTCTTGTGCAATACTTGGTTCACTGATCTCTGTGCCATAGGTACTTTTCTGTCTTGGGTGCACTAATCGATCATCCCGCGTAGTGCGTTCAACATTGTTTCATCCTTCATCAACTCTAAACAACTCTTAATAAAATATTCCAAAGTGTTTAACTTCTCAACTGACATTTCTGGGATGGTGCGATCATAGACTTACGACATATCATATAATGGTGGAACATTTTATGTTGATGTTATCCATTTCGGTCCTAGTATTTCCTTCCTGGCTTGATGATATGTCTCTTTCTGTTTTTTTGGGTTAAATTTCGGTGTAGGATCAACTTCTTTCCTTATCCATTGCTCGATCCCCTTTCCTTTTTCTATCGCATCCACTCTGATTCTTGTTCCTCTGCACGTAACGACTGCTATTCTGGGCTGATTGTTGTGTTCCTCAATTGCTATCATATGTATGTTCTAGTTTTGATTTTGGTTTTGATTTTGATTCCTTCTTTCCTTCCATTTCACTATTAGTTGAGGAAAATCCTTTGTCACATGGTCCAATGCTATGTAGTACGTTCACATCGTGCAAGGATTCGAGCAGTCTCTTGCTAAATGTCTCGATTGATTGCAATTATAACAAATGATTGGTCCTCTACCTCCTCTATCAAATCCACCTCACCCTTGACCTTTCTCGAATCCTCCTCGTACACCCTAATTAAAGCCTCTCAGGGTATTATATTGTGGAGCTCCCCCCTCCATTGTGACATTTTCTTCTTGGATTTTGTTCACATTTGAAGTGAAATCTCTCATTAATTAGAATGTTGAACAATCTCTCATCGAGTCCTACAGAATCACAAAAATTATAGAACAAATTCCATAGCACACTCCGATACTTCTTCAATAATGAACAAGTAGTTGGATGATGTCCCCATGTATTGCATATTTCACAATACCCTACTCCTCCTTCCAAAGGGTTCGGTAACCCTGTAGCCATATAATGTGCAAATTATGGGAATTCTTTCTTACGATGGACTTCTATCTTACTTGTAATAAACCAAACTTGTTCATGATTTTCCTTTTTCTTTATTTATTTCTGACAACTGAATCCTTAGCGCAACTGACTGTGACTCAAATTGTTCCATTCCTGTGCCATATCCTATAGGAGATGCTTCTAACTTCATATTAATTTCTAATGCTTCTGGTTGTGACGTGACCTTCTAATATGTCAGAGGAAAATGAATGTGTGACAACAAAACTGCAATAAACCATTCTCTATGTTGTTCAACAGGAATTTGAAATGTTAATATACCCATCACATATTTAAAAATTTGATTGTAATCCCAAACTATCTCATTCTGTATTTTCTTAATTTCTTTTAGCTCTGTGATATACTGCGATTCATATTTCAACTTCATAAATTCCTTTAACAAGGCTTGTCCAATCTTTGTCAATGTCCTTGATTGTCCTACCGACATAGTGGTCTGATACTTCATGTACCACAATAGTGCACAACCTCTGAATGTCGTGGCTAGCTGCATGATTTTAATACCCCTAGGTTGAACCCCAACTGTAAATGTAAATGCAAATGTACTTAAGCTGGTGAGTAGTTTGATATCATTTTGGTATGCACCTTCAATGGCATAGTGTGCACATGTACTGTGCACTAAAATTATGAAGCTTTCACATTCTAGTATACCACGCGCAAAAAAATTAAGTGCGCTCAATTTGAGGCCAGGGAACCTTTGTGTATATGTTGTGTTTTGTGGGCTGTTGAGCCAGTTATTATAAGCTAGGCGGCTTATGTTTTGAATTAGGATAGAGAGCCGAGATGCTAAAGGCCAGTGAGCCTATTTGTGTATAGTCTCAACATTAATATAATACATCGTTGTGTGTAGAACGGCCATGATAAAAGAGTATGTAGGAATAAACTCCACTAGTTAGAGAAAGGGTGGGG
>SNQJ01S0029685.1:67781-78448 GCA_010110895.2 Picea sitchensis | reverse complement strand
AATATTCCTTAAAGTATAAAGTATGGATAATTATTTTATCCTAAGTTCTCAGGATGGGGACAAGTGGGCCAAAGTAGCTCCCAAAATGACAAGTGTCAAGTTGGGAACATGCATACATATAGTTTGGACTTAGTTCATTTTCCCATTCAAGCCATCATCATTCACTCACTCTTGCAACTGTCCTCTGTTAGTATTTGTACCTAAACCAGTACCTATATCCGTACCCATACCTATATATGTACTTGGTTAGCTTGGGAGCTAGACTTAAGAAGCAGGTTTTCAGGCCTGAGGGATATGGAAGAGGTGGGTTGTCAAGCCCATGATCGATTTCTCTCTAGGTGAGAGAATTGATGGGAATTGATTCCTGAAGGTTCTAAATTGCAGCTATAGGTCTCTGAGACTTCTTGTCTGGCTTGTTGTTGAAGGCCTATAAGGGAAGTGGGGCAACCGAGGGACTGTTGAGCAAAGAAGGGGCACACTTCTTGGGGTGGGACAAGCATGTGGAGAATGAGGGACTATAGGTTGTTAGTTTGAGTTGGCACCTGTGACATAGTCTTTCCTATTGTCTAAGTTACATCAACCTGGTTAGAAAGCCCTTTACCTAGGTGGAGTTTAGTCCCAGCTCAGGGGTGACCCACTGCTGAGAGTGATGAGCAGTGTGGTCTAAGGCTGGGAGGTTCGTGGAAGGTCTGCATGCATTTGGTGATATTCTTACCAGGATAAGTGTCAATTGTGTGTTAAATTACATGCAACATTATTATTTATGTGTTTATTTTTATGGGTTTATCCTATGTGTGGTTTATACCTGTCTTTATATTTATGGGTATTTCTTGTCTATGCTGCATGTATATGTTCACTATTATCTCCATATGAATCTGTACATTTACATAATGTATTTGTTTGTTTTGAGTTATATATATAAAGTTCCGCAAGATTTTATGTGTGTATATGTCTTAATTTGCATAGAGTTTGAATTTATTTTCTACGTGGCATAGCCCAGTTGGATGTTGGGGATGTTACAACGATCTTCGTTGCCTTATCCTGAACATTCTTTGCAGTCCATATCATGTCATGTACAAGTAGATGTTTCTCTAGGTCTTTCAACCCCACTCCCTGGAATTCATGCATTCTTAATCTATGATATATTCCTTCCATTTTATTATGTGTAGTACTTACCTTCGGTGATGTTGACTAACTCTCTTTTCTTAAGCTACTTCCACTATTCTGACTATTGTTCTAACTTCATCCACTAACTACAATTGCTCTTGAAAAAGTTATGGTTTCTACTTCAGATCTTGGTAACGCACACGAGGTCATGGGTTCGAAACAGATTTCGATATGAGATGGACTTCCTTCTTTTGTTGGACTGCATTGAGGTTCCTTTTCTTTCTCTTTCCTTTCTCTGTATGGTGTGATTTGAATTATTGAGAAGGGTCCTCTTTTCTCAAACACTCTGTGCTGATCTTCTCTCTCTGGCACAATCTCCTTCTTTCTATACCTGAACCTTTTCCCATAGCAAAATACTCTAATATCTCTGTTTGAGTCATTATCTTCCTCTCTCAACATCCTCAGTCCATTCATTCCTTATTCATCATTTTCATATCTTTCCACTCTTAAACCATCCTATGGTCATCCCCCAATCCCCCTTGGTGCGCGAATGTGCCTAGCAATCAGATTACATCTTCATGACATTTGTGTCACACAACGACATCTTTATCCAGTTAGACAATGCGTTCATAAATATTTTTCATGAACCCTTGAAGAAGTCCCTCTCTGCGACACTATAAGATTGGGTACAATCTATTGCAAACTCTGTAATGTAACCCCCCATTATACTATTCAACCAAAAATCAACTACACGAGAAACTTTATTACTTACTGTATTGAATTGTCTAATCAGTTTAGGAGTCTAGTTTCTCAAAGCCTCAGTTCGATATCTTCCAACATTCTCCACTAGCCTTTCTAACCATTCAGTCAAAATTATCAAAAATTCACCAAAGAATATTTCATTAAGATTTGTAAACACATACCTTTGCAGCCATTGTTCATTTATAAACCATGGGTTTCTATTTTGTTCTCAAGAAAATTATCATTCCTTCCTTCTTAACACATTCTATGATCTCTTCCTTATTTAGCCTCCAAAACATTCCCCTCAATTACATATCCTAGTCTCTGAAACAAAACCATTTGTTGGTGCCTAGTGGGAAAACCTTGGGTTCAAAGATAACATACCAACAAAAACCTTAGACATCGACATTTTTTTGCATCACCTGCAATAAAGTGAAGTCTCACTCGAGGCATCTAGAGGGGCTACAAGAACCAAGTTTTTGCAGTTGCTGGTCTCCAGTTTTGTCATATTTTTCGCCATACAAATACACTCATCATTACACCTTCTCCCCACATTTCATCAATAATATATCGCTAATTACACCATAAACCTCCATTATCTATTTTTATTCATCCTATGTGGTTAATACATAATTTTCCATATTTTTAGTTATTAAAAGGACGATTATACAATAGTTTTGTGGATGATGGTTTAATCCTATGTTTCTATGTCCAAATAATATGTTCCCGCACTCAAAGTCATCTGGTACTAGAAGGTTCTACATTCAACTGGTACTTGCACAGTCATCCGGTACCCACACTCCATGACACCCGATACCCACACTCCATGTCATTTAGTACCAACTTGTCCGATACCAATATTGTGCTCATCCGGTACTCCAAGTCATCTGGTACCAGAAGGTTCTATAGTCAACCGGTACTTTCACAGTCATCTGGTACCCATAATCCATGTCATCCGATACCCACAATCCATGTCATCCAGTACCAATTCTACACTCATCTAGTACCAATGTTGTGCTCGTCTGATACTAGCATCAACAACAGTCCGGTACTAGAAATAATTCGAAATTTTGGAAAGCTTCTAGAGAAAAATCGAGGACATGGGTTTTGTTCAAAGCGACGTTTACATGCGGAATCATGAGGAGGAATTCACCCAGATCACACGTGTGGACCTCCATCTCATGGGGAATGATTCTTCAAAAATTAGTAAAAATCTCAAACTGCCAACTTGCACCTCGATTTCTGTGTCGATGGCATCAGATCTAGAATTTCTACGATATGGGTTTTGTCTAGAATATGGAAAATTGAGCTATAATCAGGCAGTTTTTCAGAATTCAAAACGGTTTAAGAGTTATGGGTGGGTCTTCAACTCGAATCTGCCCAAATTGATGAAAAACCCAGATTTTTATGATTTCATTCCAAAAAATGTAAAATTTGAAATCTAAGCATTGGGATTTGATCCCATCCACTTCTCAATGATTTTTCATGTATAAATAAGCCTCATAGGGCTATGAGAAAGCCAATTATCATTATGGGAATTCTTTTGTAATGGATATTAGGGTGTCATCATGACAATGCCAAGATTGTAAGAGACTTGTAATTTTCTGAATTTGATGAAATGAAAGAGCTAATGTTCATGTACATGGCATAGATCATTCTTTAGTACTGTAGATCTCTTCCACAGTGCATGCCAAGTTTGGAGGGCCCCCATCCTTTGGTGTGCATTGTTTATGTTTGTCTTTAGATTAGTGTTTTACATTTTTGTTTGTAGATTTCAATTCTAGTTTTTGTTTTGATTTCATCTCACATAATTGGAATTTGATTTTTGTAGATTAGTTTTCCTATTGTGACGTGTTTAATTCAGTAAATTACTCTCAGATTGGTACACTATGTTTAAAACATCTCACTATAATGTGTCAACTCCATGCATTGTTTCAAATTGCATTATGTTCTTGCACTCAACATCCCTGCACCAACACACTCTGCATTCCTGCACTAATGCACTCAACATTTGTGCATTGCACTATGTTTCTACACTATGTCCCTTCACTATGTTCCTACACTGCATTCTATTTTTTCACTGTACTCCATTCCTACACTCCACGTTTGATTTCTGAGTTTTGTTTCCTGCACTTCACGACCCATATCTATAACTTCACTTTCCATTCTTGAATGTATCTTTTTGAGGACAATTCATTTGTATAGCTTGAATTTAAATTTCACTGCCTAATTGTTTGATTATGTTTTTCTTTAGCTAGTTTGTTTTAATTTGGTTTTCTAGTAGTTTAAGTCCCTTTTATTTCCCGCGTTGGAATTGTTCTTAAGGTGTTAGTTTATTTCCTGTCACTTGAATTCATTTCCATTTGCTTGTTTCTTTTATTGCATTTAAGTGTGGATCCACTATAGGAAATAATCATTGAAGAACATAAAACTTTAGTAAGCTACTCATGATTAATCACACGAACATCACCCCAAGTGCATGAAAGACTGTGATCTAATCCTTTATAGCACTAAGTTATTCCTGTGTCCCAGTGATGAATCCTTAGTGTTAATTTCCTGCAGTGTGGGTTTGAAGATTGTTTTGTCAACTTTAGATTAGCTTAGACTAGGCTTTGATCCTGCATTTCCTGCACCTGCACCTCAAAGCTTACGATCCCTGGTTGATAATTAAATGTGGGAATTAATAGTGCATATATTTAGCCCAACATTTTGGCATCATTGCCGGGGAGGTGCTAAAGGGATTATAGCATAGGTAGGTTGGTTTTATTTCTCCAAAGCCTTAAATGTTCCTTTCATGCAAGTGTGTTTCTTTTCATGCAAGCGTGTTTATTTTCATACAAGTGTGGTGTGATCCTAAGGACGACCTAAGGGCAGAGAGAAGACGATAAGACTTGAGGGAAGAGCCCACACATCCACTTTAGTAGGGTTTCTCCATAGTTAGGTTGTCCTCTTCCTTTTAGTAGTTAGAAATTGTGTTTTATTAGCATTAGTCATTTTTTATATATATGAGAAGAGAAGCTAACTTATGTGAACAAATAACTTGATGAAAATAGGGTCCTAGTAGCACGGTGGCACTTCGAGTATATAATTGGTTTTCTTACATTTTCTTTTAGTTTTCTTATTTTTATTTCTTTAGGATTTTTAAAAGTTTTTGGGAATTGTAAGAACCCTCTACACTAATCCATGTGTGAAACATGACCCATCAACCAGAAACAAGAACTCAAAGATGATCAAGATTTTAGAAGAAATTTCGCAAATCCTAGTAGCAGTTGGGATCTCTGCCTCTCAAGACTAGAAAATCTTGACAGTAGTCAAGAACCTATCTGCCTCTCCGGAAGTGATAGAAGAAGGAGAGTTCCATGAGTTACATCCACAAGAATATCTAAAATCCTTTTGTAATCAACCTTTCCAACCCATAGGAGAGACTAAAGAATCATTGACCACATTCGATGGAGAGCCACCATTAGAACCTGAGATCGAGGACTTTTTGATATGCCTTTCTGAAGATCCTCCATGCACTGAAGAGACCATTTATTCAAAAGAAGATGATCTGCGTGGTATGATAGAGGGAGACACAAAGAGTGGTCTAAATAAGGATGTGAACCAAGAACATCAAGATTACATTAAGCTATGGTTCCATATGACTATCAAATTGAAGCACCACTCTCTTCTTCAACAACTCTTCACATCATCATCAAAGAAGCAGGTTTTCATATTCTGGTATACATTAAAGCTTATCTTTCAAACCCGAGTATGAATGTATTTCTACACTTGTTACACACATGGTTACATTGGAAATATTCTTACATGTGAAATTTAATTTCTTTTTCTTAGATAGGATAGAGTAAAAGTTGCATGTTAGTTAACCTAGTTCTAAATAAATGCAACATATTTTCATGTTTATTTTCAAATAAATGAAATGAGATGAAGATATATTGGTTATCTAATATAAAAAACCAAAACAACTTAAGATATTTCTTCTTCTTATTACATACATATTTCTGGCTATTAATAATAATAGTTGCTCATAAGCCTAATCTTTAAAATATTATGGGGATTTACAAAATCTTTAAGGTCTGCATAATGATGCCCATAGGTAACTTGTACATTCTAGTTTCATATCAAAACTTTTTATTCAAGCATTCTTATCAAATAGTAGCAGGAGAGCGAATGAAACTTCTAGTTTTGAGGGAACACAATCGTATATGGAGAAGATGAACTTGGGTACTAGAGGCACCTTTAGGTCATTCTCTCATGGCCTCATCCACCACACATTAAGTAAGTTTGACCATGATATCTATTTCGACTAATCTCGATACATAAGTCTATTTTTCATATGAACAAGCTTTTATGGGCAATCTATAAAATATCTTCCAACTCAATACCATCCCATCCTGTAAAATGGTTTTCAAAGATGCTTCCCCATACACCCATACGAAAGAAATCTATAAATTTTATCTTAAGGGTAAATATTGGGACAAGATACTTTGATGGAAAATGGGTGTAAGAGGCTAACCCATCGGGATACTGAACAAGTCTGTTGGTAGCAAGTACTGATCTGTGGTATAACTAGGCAAACCCATCAAGGTACTGAACAGGCTCATGGCCAATGGGGCATTCTACCCGGGAAGGATATTTATTAGATGTCAAAATTACCCCATCGAAGTACTGAACATGCTTGTTGGCAATGGGTTCTTATTTTGATGTCTTTCATTATGCCTAATCTATATTTGTCTGTATGAACAATATACTTGTGTAAATATTTAAGAAGAAGCATGCATGGTTGAACAAAAGGATAATGAACCTCATCTAATTTCCATTTGAGAATGGTCATAAGATGGTCTTAAGACCCCATCATTCATACCCAGGATGTCATTGTCCTAGAGGTGGGACCCATAAGTGTAGGAGTCTAATAAACTCAAATGCGAACTTTATCAATATCACTTGAATGACAAATATTCTCTGATAAATTAAACATGGATGACTGGTTTCCTATCAGTTTCTCATTTATTAAATACCACTAATCTCCTCATGTTTTCTTGTTCAAGGATGACAGGAAAAATCCCCCATCCTATTTAAGATGGTTTCTTGAGCATACAATTGTTAATGATTGATGAAATCGCATGTAATAAGTAATTTAGGAATTTCCTTTATGCTTGTAATATTTTAAAATAAATTTCATTTCCAAATTTGTAAGCATGAATAAAGTTTAAGTTTTGGTTTTTTCTTTAAGCATGACATCAATGTATATTTCTTCTTTTAAAATAACATTGTTGGTTTAAGTTGTTTTAGATTTTTCTATTTCGGTACCGCTAGTACAGAAACTAGTAGTTTCCTGTACCAACAATACAAAAATTTGAATATTTTTCACAGGTACTTTTTGCAGGATATTTTCAGCAGCTTTTAGCTCTGGCATACTTCATTTCCCTCCTTCAGTCAACATGCATCGGTTTCACATAGTCCTATTTCATCTTCCAACAATTTTGTATGCTAATTAGAGTTTGCATGAGGACATGCAAACCAGAAAGCATGGGGGAGAGAGAGACATAAGGAATCTTAGTAGATCAACATTCATCAACGCTCTCTCCTAGATATCTATCAGTTCATAGCCTTGCTCCACTTCATCTTCAAATTTCAGCAGTGTACATCATGATTTTGCAAACATTTCGTCATGTTCTGCTAGTTTCCACTTCAACATTCATTAGAATTCAAAGCAAGGGTAACTTGAGGTAAAACTGTTACAAATATTTTTAATTTACTAAGAACTTGGAAAACATGATGCATAACAACTATTACCCACTCCACACTCCACTATGCGTTATCACACCTACTCAGTAAACCCTCCATCTTCACTCCACTTGTCATAATGAACAATATACTCTGATGATAATACCATGTAATGAAAAGGAAATATGTGGTATACAAATACAAAGAAACATCTATAGTGTCTTCTCTTTGTACATCATAAAGCATTCTTAAGCCATCTCAAAGATGATGAAATCATTGTTGCTTATCCAAACAAAGAACCACAAAGTAAATATTGGACTTAAAATTGATGTAAGATACATAGTATAAAGATGCCCAAGTTCATACGACCATCATCACCATAATTTTATAAATCACTCTCCACATGCACACCATTCACCATCACTCTAATACCCCATCCACTGTTTGTCCTCCATTTTTATGATAATTTTGTTTTTTTGTTTGAAATTCAATCTGTGATAGTTTCCAAAGTGTCATTCCACAAGAACCAACACCTACACAAAAGAAACAATGTCACATAAATCTATAAACAAAGTATCATAAGTTCTTCACCTTGTTTGCATGAGGACATGCAAATCCTTGGGTTTGGGGGTTTGTTGGGCTCTAGTTTTGTCATATTTTCTGCCATACAAATACACTCATCATTACACCTTCTCCCCACATTTCGTCAATAATATATCACTAATTACACCATAAACCTCCATTATCTCTTGTTATTCATCCTATGTGGTTAATACATAATTTTCCATATTTTTAGTGATTAAAAGGATGATTATACAATAGTTTTGTTGATGATGGTTTAATCCTATGTTTCTATGTCCAAACAATATGTTCCTGCACTCCAAGTCATATGGTACCAGAAGGTTCTACATTCAACCAGTACTTGCACAGTCATCTAGTACCCACACTCCATGTCATCCAGTACTCAGCTCGTCTGGTACCCGCATTGGAGGTCATCCGGTCCTCACACTCAAAGTCATCCGGTACCAAAAGGTTCTACAGTCAATCAGTACCTGCACAGTAATCTGGTACCCACACTCCATGTCATCCAGTACCATCTTTGTAAGGTTCCCAATGTAATCCTATCTAGAAGTCGACTTGTTTTCTTTGTGAGATTTCATCAAACAGTTGGTGAAGGACTGTTGTAACTTTTAATTTAGTTATCTTTTCTGAGTTTTGATTGTGTACGAGAACATATAAGAACATGAAATATATACCAGAATAAGCATAAGGAATATGCCAAAGATTACTTTGAGATGCACAAATAAATACCTTCAAATCCATCTTTTATTTAGATATTAGATGGATGCCACCGTACACTGAAAATTCCAGATTTGTATAAGTTGGAGAAACTAATATATATATCTGGAATATACAGTCAATACACATCCAGAATATAGCCAAATCTCCTCCTAATGAAACCCACTGATATCAGCAACAATATGTGAGAATTCTTTGACAAATGGTGGTCACAAATAAAGGGAAATGCACCCTCTTCGGTCTACACACCTTGTTGATTATAATAATGGCTTGTTTTCCCTACCAATATGATTTTTTGAGAACCTACAGCCTGGTACTAATGAGAATGGGACTGATAGTTTATTTCTACAATGACTATAGCGCCCAGTAGTGAGGATAAACACACCGTTGTTGAAGAATGCACCCAAAAATGGTTCCCAGTAGGAATAATGGTGCCCACCAGAAGGAATAGTGCCCAGGCAATTCAATCTTTGCAATTGTGAAGCTCGACCCCCCCTTTCAACAATGTTCTTTATATGCAGTGGTTTGATCCTTCCACTTAACAAACGAATATGCAAAATAAAATACACCCAAAAGCAAGGGAGATGTTCCCACTATTCACTTGTGGCCCCCTTTCTTGATATTTATCTCCAAGCAAATGCGCCCAACATTGTATTTTCTCCCAACGAGTATATCAACACTCCACCATCAATGAAATGCACCTAGACTATAAATGTATGCACCGAGATCTGTGAGTATCAACCCCAAAGGAATAAACTCGCCCCCCACACAAAGGAATGGATATTCCAATGTCCAATGATCAACTTGGAGCCCAAACTCGCCCTCTTGTGGCTAAAAATCGATTTCAATAGTCAAGGAGTTATCCACCATGAAGATAACTCAGCTATAGTGAATCCAATGAATAAATCTAAAGTGATTCCTTCCTCAAACTGACTAGGGTGTATTGTTGCAACACCGAAACCAGAGGTAAATGCAAGGGTTTCCAAAAACCCTAGAAAACTCTCCAAGAGCTCTCAAAAATATTTTTCTCAAATGATAATGACAAGAATGAGAGGAAATTCCTCCTTTTTCCCTTTTATGTTCACTTGAGCCTTTTTCCCGCTCGTTTATTATTTAAATGAAATAAAAGCCACTTTAGTGGGTTTCTCACTTTATAATTTTAAAGTGACTTTTTAATTAGCCTAGGACCCTTGTCCCCTCTTTCCCACTTTTACTTTATAAAGTTCTCTTAGGCGAAATATGTCCCCTAGTTCACTTTTTCTCCTTAGCCCACGAGAACTTAATTAGGCTAGAAGAATTCTCCCCTTGCAACTCTTAAGTGGATGGGGACATCACAAGCTCGTCTAGTACCAATATTGCTCTCATCTGGTACTCCAAGTCATCTGGTACCAAAAGGTTCTACAATCAACCGCTACTTGCACAGTCATTCGGTACCCATACTCCATGTCATCCGGTACCCACACTCCATGTCATCCGGTACCCACACTCCATGTCATCCAGTACTCATCTCGTTCGATACCAATTCCATGCTCTTCCAGTAACTATGTTGTTCTCATCCGGTACAAGCATCAACAACAGTCTACTACTAGAAATAATTTGAAAATTTGGAAAGATTCTAGAGGAAAATTGGGAATAGGGGTTTTGTCCAAAGCGACGTTTACATGCAGACATGTGGGGAAGAATTTACCCATATCACACATGTGTATGTAATGTCCCCCACCTCTTAGAGAGGTGATGAGGAGACTCAGTGGCCTGGGCACCCCCACTAGGTCATAGTCTCACACTGAGGGGGG